>WYDF02266733.1:0-18550 GCA_009867245.2 Adranes taylori
TGCCATTTCTAGAAGAACCCGTTTTCTAGAAAAACTTTCGAAGGTTAATTACAGAATCAACCACGTGTTGTCGCCGCAAAATTGTTTACTCCTATATGCGGTTTTAAGCGTTGATTTATATACTTTATGTTAAATAGCAATAACGTCATATAAAATATTGATTGCCGCAGGTAATGTTTAAATATTAATGAGGCAACAATAAATAATTCTGTATACATATAATTTGCATATCGGAGTAAATAAATCATATGTACATAATTAAAAATATTTTATTTTAAGTAATATAACCAACTTAAAAACAAATAAGTTGAAAATTTATACGAACTTACATACATTTTCAATTTATTAGCATTTAATTATTGAATTACGTTGTTTACGCTGTAGAACTGTTTCTGATTGAAGAACAGTCAAACTTAATAATATGCTAGTCAGAAGGAAGTTAGGGATCATCGAGGTTTTAAAGAGGCTTTATCTGTTATGTTTTCTGATTTTGTATCACTCTCATCCAGTTTAGAACTACTGTTAACATTGTCACGTACATTTTCATGACACTAGGGACATACCAATTTATTTATACTTATATATAAACGTCTAGCTTTGTCCGTCTGTCCGTCTGGAACGCTTTTGATTTTATATATATGACTAGCATTTATGTGCGAGTGACATAGTTAGTACTTTTGTAGTACGTACAAATGCTGCATTAAAAGATACATAAATTAACTAGATAAGTTTGTTGTCACGTTTAGTTTACATTCAATACTACCAGTGGCGTGTATTTAATTTTTTTTTTATTATGTTAGATTATATTATATAACTTAATTTTCAACTTTACTCTGTGTGATCCAATAAAATCCAAAAAACTCATAAATTTCAAGATAGACGCATGTAGTTTCTTACTATTAATAAAAAAATTCAAGTATATAAATAAACGTCAAGTACGATAAATAAACGTGGGTTACGAAAAAAGTCCTCAGGGGTCAAATAACCCAACTCTTTTGGGTTACGAAAAATGCCGGTAGGGGTCAAATAACCCAACTCATTTGGGTAAATAAAATATGACCTGGTAATGGATAGTCGTTTTACGACGGGTTATCATCTAGTCTACTGATAATAGTTATTCGAACACTTTATTTAATTAGAACAGACAATAAGAAATAAAAGCTTAATTTTCAACTTTTATTCAATATAATTATAAAATATGTAGCAAGCATTAATTATTCCAACACATAATTAAGAAAAATTTCAATTAACATGGAAAGTAATATGCAGTAGGGGAAATATGGACACAATGACATATGGTCTTATTTTTTGGTCACATGATTATTCGGTAACGTAACCACGTGACCTAACACAGAAATGGCGCGAATTTGCAGGAATCTTCTTTATCATTCTATAGAATCATACTATTATAGGTTAAATATGCGAGTACAGAGCTACCTGTCAATTAGTCTGTTTTCGACAGTATGCCAAAGTGAACGTCTTGTGTGATTTTGTAAACAATGAAAAAAACTGAGTTGAGAGTAGTGACAAAGTACTTTCATTTGAAAGGCTTCACACCAATCGAAACCAAAGCAGAGCTGGATGTAATATTATTGGAATCCGCTCCTTCGTTTCCAATGGTTAAAACCGAATTTAAGCGTGGGCGTAGGAGCACAAAGACTGAACCCCGTAGTGGACGTCCAAAAACTGATACTGCCCCGGATTTGATTGAAAAAGTCCACCGCAGTATCTTGCATGACCATCGAGTAAAAGTGCGCTAGATAGCAGACATAGTGGGTATCTCAAATGATAGTGTGCACAGAATTTTAACTGAAGAATTGGAAATGAAAAAGAATTGGACTCGTTGGATGCCGCAGTTGTTCACACCAGAACAGAAACTGAATTGTTGGAGTGTTACTCGTGACCTTTTGGCACGTTTTCTCCGCAATCCGAAGGACTTTTAACGCCGTTTAATAACAGTTGATGAAATCTGGGTCCACCATTACACTCCCGAAACCAAAGAATACTACAAACAATGGACACACAAAGATTCTCTGCCACCAAAGGAGGCAAAAACAGTTTTGTCACCAGGAAAGGTTTTGGCAACTGTGTTGTGGGATTCTCATGGAATTATTTTGGTTGACAACTTAGAAATGGGGAAAACAATAAATGGGGAGTATTATGCCAACTCGTTGCAACAATTAAGCGACAAAATTAAAGAGAAACAGCCTTATTTGGCAAAGGAGAAAGTGCTTTTCCAACAGGATAACGCACCTGCCCACAAGTCGGCGATTGTAATGGCCAAAGTAATGAATTGGGATTTGAATTAGTACCTCATTCACCCTATCCCCCAGATTTGACTTCTAGCGATTATCATCTGTTTCCAAGTCTGAAAACATGGCTCGGCGGTAAGAGATTTTCGTCTGATTGCTGTAAATAGCCTCGTCTTTATTGGTAATACACAGTACAATCAGATTTTACACCAATTATCTTTGGTTCTTTATTAATTGAAACTAATAAACATTATAGAATAAAACTATGAGAAAAAAATATATTCTTAGGTCAACTGAGATTAACCAAAATCCATATTGTCCATATGCTATGGACAAAATGACATACACAAAAAAACTATATATAATTATTGACAAAGATTACAAATGAAACGCTTGGTGCTCTTTGGAACGTCAGCATAAGAAAGGTGAGCCCAATGTGAACAATTTAAGCACCGCACCCAGGCTTAGATCGTGAAAAGAAATCATTGCAATATATGCATGGGCAGTTCTCTTCATCATCTTGAGGATTATTAGGAAGATTTTCTTCTTCACTGTCGTCTTTAAATAACTTTTTAGTGACGTTTCGTCTCCTCTAAGCTGGATCAGCTTTGGGCTGATCCAGATGTCTGCCGAGTCTTTGGCTTGTGATTCCCTTGTACATTAATAATAGGTTCTATTGGTGTTGGAGAAATCTTCTCAATAGGGACACTAAGAATAGAGGACCATGGATGTTTTGTATTAGTAGCAGATGGATGATTTTGATTCGAAAGAGGAATAAAAACAATTTCTTGATCAGTGTTTGCGACTTGAACCTGAGATAAATTATCGGGTGGACCCAGATCTCAACTGCATTATTTTCGTTAGGTATCACGGCACGAGATCTTTCTAGCTGAAATGGAGGTTCTGGTGTCGCATCAACCTGAACAACATTTGTTACAGGAAGCAAAAATTAATCTTCTTATTGCTGTATAGCTGGCCCAGCAATAGAAAGATGACCAGGAGTCGTTTGCTGATGAGATCGCTAATTGGAACTGTCTTCCATCGGTATGTTTGTATTCTCCGCAGTTTTGTACATATAATCGGGAAATATTTTAGAATTTAGAGACCAAATGCCAGTGCTTTTAAATCCGTGACAACCAGTTTGCACTGTAGCTGCCTTGCCATATCCTTCGTTAATCAGGCCGGCAATTTGAAACTGTGTAACAACACGTCCAGGATGTGCTTTCAACCACTTGGATATTTCTTGGTTAAAGGAAATTTTCAAGGGCGCGAAACGTCAAGAGGCTGCATGCGATGAGTGCAGTGTGGAGGCAGACAAATAATATAAATACCGTTTTGTTTCGCATATTCTAAAGTTTCAATCCCTTTATGACTTGCATGAACGTCGACAATCAAAACTACCTTATCATCAATACTTGCTTTAACAAAACTTTGGAAATGCTTCGTCCATTTCAGAAATATTTCAGTTGTCATCCACCCTGATTGTTGAGCTACACCTAAAGTGCCAGGAGGTGCTTCGCCGATAAGTTCATTTTTCATATTTTTCCTGGGAAATATCATCATACGCGGAACAAACGTACCAACAGCATTAACATAGCAAACAACAGTGGTGTTTGTTCCACGCACTAGTAATAACGCCAACTTACTTCCTTCCAGTAATAGCCAAAATCTTTTGAGGTTTTTGTACAGTATATAGGCCTGATTCATCAGCACTATAAATTCTATGTGGCGTAAAACACACAAACTTCAGCAGCTTTCCATACAGCTGAAAAAACTTTTGGACATGAGGCCGATTAAAAGCCTGAGCACGGGCGGCTGAAGTAGCTTCAGGCTTTTGCAGAGAGATATCTTTATTTCGATTCAGAAATCCATCTAACCATTCTTGTCCAGCTTTTTGTTGTTTTTTGCGTTAAATCTATGAGCAAAGCATTTGTTTCAGCCAACTGAAAAGCTAGTTCTTGCACCGATACTCGCGTCAATCCAAACAAACGAGATTATTCAAGAAATTTCAAATGCTGAAGTAATTGCCTTTGTACGTTAGATGGAAAGGTAAGTTTCCAACATCCAAGACGTTTCGAATTGGACTCCAAAATTTTGTTACTATCCAAAGCATGCCTTCGGAGCGTTAGTTTTGGGACACTAAATGTTTTAAAGCCGATAACCAGCCTATTTAATTATTTTGAACTGCCTTTATAGATTTCTGCATTTAATCTGCACTCCAGGATTGGTGATCAGTCGTGTGCTTTTAATAACATAGCATTTTGATATATCTGTAGAGAAATGAAGAGCTAAATTAAGTTGAACTCTGACTGAGCTCGTATGGACAAAAAGACATACCTACGTCATTGTGTCCGTTGTTTATGTATGTCATTTGTCCATACAACGTTGTGGACAAACAAAATTCAAAAATAAATACAAAGTTAGGTTAGGTTAGGAGGATTTTTTTGAAGAAGTTATTTGAGTGCAACAAGAGATCTTTGAGGTATAAACTAGATGCTACACACATAGGTACAATTGCGAAAAACTTACCATTTATACAAAAACACTTGTAAAGAAAAAACTTGTAACGTACAAATATTTGTCGTCGGCCATGACCCCGGGACGAATGATAGGGGCGCGTTCATCTTTTGGCAGGTTAGTCAAGCCATTCGGATCACGTGATGCGGTTATCAGTTGCGCGCTAGAGTACGCCAAATTCGAACTATACGATCTATGTCATTTTGTACGTTTTTCCCCTGTATTAGTTGAAAGTTATTAGTTCATCGAAAATTAGTGATAAAAATATTTTTATATTAATGCTTTATACAATTGTTCACCGATAAGAATCTCAAACTATTCCATTAATAAGAAAAATATAAATAAATGTTATATTAAATGTACTTCCTTATTTTTAATTAATTTATTGCTACTGGTTTCGATTACAATAATGCATCTTCAGGCTACAACTAAATAAAAGAAAAATCAGGTACTAATTATAGAAAAAATAATTAATATTAACTGACTGTTTTACTTAGGAAGTGTAGCACTCAGACATTATGAACTAACTGACAAGTTGTTGGATGGGAGGTTGCGTGGTGAATGAAGTTTGCTAGGGTTACATGATATGTGTCTGTGTTTTCTTTTTGCTAATTCTAAAGTGTGATGTAGATTATGTTTGAGAAGTGTTAAATGCTTGTCTGTTTTCAGTGTTTTGGAAGGATTTGAGGAACATAAATAATGATGTTTTTGTCGGTGAATTTGATCGTATATGCAGTTATAATTATGTGAATTTTTTGTTTTCTCTATTTCGAGGCTTTCTAATTGTGTTAATCTTTCCCTTAATTTTTTTCGTGTAATAGTTTTAGGTTTTCTATTTTAATTTAGTGTTTATATTCAAAACTATGTCTGCCTACGTTTGAGGTGATTTTGTTAGCTAAATGTCCATTGTTTCTTGTCCTTGTGGGTCTTCTGGTTTCAGCAATATAGGTAGCGTTGCAGTCGCTACAACTGATTCGATAAACTCCATTCTCGTCATTGGTGTCTGTTTTTGCTTTTGCGTTGCAGAGTAGATCGGTTATTTTATTTTTTGAGTTATATCCACATTTTTGGTGGTATTTTCTGAGTAGTCTGTCAGTCCTTTTGTTTACTACACCTTGGTATGTGAATTTCTTGATTGTGATTTGGTTTTTTTCTTTCGTACTTTCTGGGTTATCTCCTGTTTTGTTTTTCTATTTTCAGCACAGTTTTGTCTGGTGAGTATCCGTTGTTTATGGTTATGTTTGTTATAATGTCTGTTCCTCTTTTCTCTTCTTGTTCGTTTAGGGGTAAGTCGTGAAGTCTATTTATATAGGCGCTGGAGGCAGCTTGTTTCTGTTCTGGTGAGTGATGTCAGGTTTTTGGTATTATTGCGTCACAGAAAGTGGGTTTTCTATAGAAGCTAAATGTATACTGCTGTTGGGTTTTTGTGATGGTTAGGTCTAGGAAGTTATCTTTATTGTCAGATTCTAGTTCTTGTGTGATTTTAAGTTTGGGGTGTATGTTGTTTACGTCTTCAGAGAATGTATTGAGATGGTCTTGGGTGCCTTTCCAAATGCATATGATGTCGTTCATGCAACGTTTCCCCAGTAATATGTTATTGTCTAGAGGTAGGTTGTGCATTTTGTCTTCTATGTTGTCCATGTAGATGTTAGCTAATAAGCCTGAAAGTGGGGAGCCCATTGGGGTTCCGTCTGTCATTTTGCGGCGTACATTTCATACCTAATCAAATGCTAAAAAAAGTAGATGCCTGTTAGGGATTTCTTTTAGTCGCTAATTAGTAACACGAAGATGCAATTAGTACATAGAATTAGTTCTTGCACTTGCAATATTCCATGCCTCTATGCGAAACTAGTTTTGTTCTCTAACTGCATGCTTGGAGATGTATTATTCGAGTCAATAATATAATGTTCGTTTTAAAGTAACCTGCAACATTTAGGTAAATCTTTTCTTTCATTCTCTATAGTTCTATTGTACATGATAAGATGAATTTAATTTGATATGAGAATATAAATAAGTACAAAATATTTTAGAAGTAACTAGATTTATAAAAAATAATACCTAAATAAATAAAACGATTACATCAAGTTTAGCTATCTTAAATAATTTAGATGACTTATGAGTATTGAAAGTACATAAAATAAGGTATATTCTCTTTACCGGTACGAATTTAATCACACATTTTGGATATTTAGTAAATACAATCTAAATAACACATAAGTGTAAGACTTGTTAATAAATTTTTTATATTTTACAAAGAAAAGGGTGTCCAGCTAGATTGGGTCTGTAATGATATACATGTGTATGTGTATGATAGGTATACATGTGCATGTGTATGATAGGTATGTAATTGTATTTCATATAGTACTTTTGGAAACAATTATTATTCCCGGTAATGCATAAAAAAATGTAACAGTTTTTACAGAAAAGTATGTTTTCTTGCTCCAGCCATAATTCTTGCAGCGAATGGAGTTCTTTAATTCTGAAGCGACACCCGGAAGATGTTGTATTTTGCGTTTCTTAAATCTATTATCGGGTTTTAGAACTTTACAAATAGGATTTTTTTTTTGGTTCCAACGGACCTGGGTATTCCAATGTCAATAGAATGACAGTGATGTTGAGATCAGAATTGGCAACCTTAATTTCGAAATGTTACATCTGAACGATATTTCTAGATTTAGTTTTCAATTTAGTTTTGTTATTTCTATATAAAATCTAAAAATTAGATATGGGCAAATCTAAAAAATGAGAAATTTATCTAAACGATGTCAGGTTTTTAAACTGGCCGGTATTTCTTGTTTTTTCTTCTACCAACGTTGGCATACACCTTCTGGACCATGACAGATACACATTAGATGAACAGGCTTCATCGCCATTTCACATTTCACAGACTTCGTTCCACTTTACAACAGATATCTTTTTATCCTGCCACATACTTTGATTGGAGGTACGTACCATGGTTTATTTTTGCATTATCACATCTGCGGTGATAATGCAAAGGGTTCCTGCAGAGGGTGCAACACAGCTACAGGAACCCTCTTCCCCCAGCTGCAGGAACCCCCAGAGGGTTCCTGTAGCACAGCTGCAAGAACCCTCGATTTCATAACGATTCTTGTCCCAAACAAGTTTTTTGTAGTAAGTATTCTAATAAAGGGATTCTTAAAAATAAGGGTGGAAATAGATACACATTCCTGGAGTGAACGTTTCTGTCAATCTAACCACGGTAGATGGTTCAACACCAAGTTCCTCACATTATCATCCAGGAAAGTGTTTTGTCTTTGGTAAAGTTAGAAGTCCGACACTAACCCCTTGGGAGTAGCAAAAATAAACTTTTCAACTTTTTCCAAAATTTGTCCTTTTTCTTTCATTTACACTTATGGTTCCATCAACAATTATTTTTAATTTACACGAAGAGCAAAAAAGCACAATTGCATTTCTTCGCAAAAGTCTTTATCGAAGTACATTTTGAGGTACTTTTCCACATGCCCATGTTCTCGTTCACTAAGATCTTCTTCCACAACAGGTTGGTTGATCTTTACTGAAAACCTAAAAAAGAAAAACAAATTTTAGATTTTTTGCTTTTACAGACCAATAAAACATTTATTACTTATAATAATAATATAATAATAATAATTATAAGACCTTTATTTGGCATATGATTCGCAAAATTTTCCAATATCCAATTACAATTCAAAATTATATTATTAATTAACAAAATCTAAATTACAACACAATTACCATATTCTAACTTAAATTAAAATAATAATAATTATTATAATATTGAATTCACTTAATTCATATTCATAAAACATCCTAATAATTTATCAAATTTATAACCAAAAGAAACAAAAATTCCATTAGAAACCACTACCAGGGAGCAGGGAAGGCCAATCCCACGGCCCATCACTTCCTCCAATTTCAGTATCGTTTCGTTCCCTTTCCTTTCAAATCCCCGTTACCCCTTTCCTTACACCCTTTCCCCATAACTTAACCTACTTCCTCTTACTCCCATAACTCCTATGTAATCCCTTATTTGTCTTCCAAGAAAGTGGAAAAGAAACTTCCACTTTCTTTTCTTTATTTCATCCATTATCCTCTTCATAATATAAATACCCCTCCAATCCTTTCCAGGCTAACCTTCCCTTTCCCCCTTACTCTTTCCATTCTCACTCCATTCAATCCCCGCGCATTCATTCATCCAATGGTTCCAATTTTTCGTCCTTTTTTTCATATTCTACACATTCTTTCTTCATCATTCATCCAGTACTTATTCCCTCCATCCTCACACCCATATCTAAACCTAGCAATCGTTCTTTTAGCCCCCATACTTATCCCTGATGCTAAGTAACCAGCCATCCCCTCTTCATCCATAATCCATCTACACCTGCAGTTGTACCTACTTTCATTAATTGGCTATAGCTTTCTTGCTTCTCAATATCTCGTATCAATTCCGTGATTTCCCCCACCACATCTCCTCTACCATAAACCTTCTCAAACCAACTACTCGTCGACCATCGAATCCTCCTGAAAAATTTTCTCTGCTTTCAATACATTTATTCACACCCCGACCCCGTCTTTCCTTCAAGATCCCTTCAATGTACTCATTTTCACCAACCTTCTTCCTTCATCTTTCCATACCTTTTCCTCAAATTATACCATTCTTCTTATTTATCCAACATTTATACTTTCCTATCTCCTGCATAACTATCTCATTCCTTGTATTCATTTCAAATCCCAGCAATCTTTTCAAGCATCCAACTTGCACTATTTTGATTCTTTCTTTTTCTTCAACTGCCCATACTTATGCACAATACATCATTATACTCTTAACACACGCTTCAATGATTTTAAACCTCATTCTTACAGAAACCCCAAATTACCTCTCCCAAACCATCCTAGTCTTCCATCCTAGTTCCTAGTTCTAGTTCCTAACCATCCTAACCGTCCTAGTTCCTCACCATCCTAGTCTATGACCCCCCTAGTCTTCTTGTTCACCATCTCCACGTGTTCCTTACTTGTCCCACGTGTTCTGATTCAAAACAAACCCTAAATACTTACCTCACACTCTCTATCACCTTTCCCCCAAACTCCAACACATCCTTACCACATTCCAACCCTCTTTTCCGACACACCACGATTTTTGACTTATCCACATTCACTTCCAATCCCCTTCTGTCCATGTATCCTTACTCCCTCCCAATCATTTCCTGTATTTCCTCTCTATCACTCGCCATACATACTATGTCTTCAACATAGATTAGAGACCAAATTTCATGTTTCCAATCGTTATCCCTCCTCCTTGTCCATTTTTTATTACCCCTTCAAGATCAGACAGATATAGATTTAAAAGACATGCACTAAGTAGACATCCCTGTCTGACCCCCCGATTGCTCTCGAACCATCCAGACGTCGTCTCGTCGACTCTCGCCCTTACTTTCGTACCCTCATACAGTTTCTTTATTAACCTTATCATCATTCTCGAAACCTCTACCTTTTCCATTCTCTCCTACAATTTCTTCTTCACTATAACATTAAACGCAGCTTTCAAATCAATAAATAGGATGTGTAATTTCCTTTTATTTCCTACTTCCCTGTTTATGATATAGTTTATCCTCACTAAACTGTCTACCATCAGTAGGCACTCTATTCGGCCCTGCAACCCCACATTTTTCATTTTTCTCAACTCATTCCTAACTTCTTCAACACTTAT
Source organism: Adranes taylori (assembly GCA_009867245.2). Taxonomy (NCBI): domain Eukaryota; kingdom Metazoa; phylum Arthropoda; class Insecta; order Coleoptera; family Staphylinidae; genus Adranes; species Adranes taylori. The sequence continues at coordinate 10,477 of WYDF02266733.1, forward strand.
TTCCACAACTTCTCTCTCTTCTATACTTGCCTCTCCTATCTCAAACTCACCTACCTAAATATCCACCCCAAACATTTTCCTTAGGTACATCCCTCCTATACTTCTCCTCCCATTCCCTAATACTAATTATGCACCATTCTCTTATTTTTCCCATTATCCCTTTTCTCCTCATATAACTCTATATCTCCTACTCTTTCATTATACAATCTATTTCTTCCTCATTTTTATCCTTTCCCTCTCTCTCAACTTAATTTCTTCCATTTTCCACACTTTTCTTGCCGTCTCATATTCTTCCCATTCCCATCCCCCCCACCTCCCTCCCACAATTTACTAAAATTCTCCCTAACTATTTTCTTTATCCATTCCTCACCGACTTCAATATATCCAGTTTCGTTCTTAGCACCTTTCTTCCTTTTCATCTTTTTTTTTCAAGCAAGCTAACTATCTATCACTCCTTTCATATCTTCTATACTGCTCAATTCCTCTCATTCAACTTCGTCAAACTTTCTTTCATTTCTCTTTTCGCCTGATCAATCCATACGTACCCTCCATCCCCGTAATCCCGTTCTTCCATAACATTCTGTACTATTTCATCCTGGTATATACTTAACTTCGATACCGATTCTATCGGGAAATGGTCGGATTCGACCCTTTCATATACCTTCATTCACTACAGACTCTCCCCATCTTTCTCACACAGAACTTATGATCTATTACAGAACCGCCCCCATACCCTTTAAATGTCAAATTCTCCTCCCAGTCACCTTCAGAACACCCATTTCCCACACACCTTCTCATCTTCCACCCATTTCAATAACCTTTTTCCTTCTATATTCACCACTTTATCCTTAGACCTCCTCTCCACAGATACTTCTTCTCCTATGCTACTTCTTCTCCAGTGCGCACATTCTAATCCTCCATTATGGTCAGGCTGTCCAATAATTCAGTACTATCTCGTACCCCTTCACTCAATCTACTCTCAAAATTGTTTGTTATTGTAATTATTGATAATATATTAATTTCTAAACCGATTCATATTCCAAATCTGATCCCCCTCCTGATACTCGTTATAATCCCACCACTCGGTCTACCCATTTCTTGCAACCTCCTGGCTTCATATTCCAACCAAACCTCTCAGGTAACCTCCTTTACATTTCGTTCCATCCGCTTTTCTCCACTCAAGTCTCACACAAATCAATCACATCAAATCCATCTAAAACCACCGTCTACTTCATCTTTTTCCTCGTATTCGTTTTCGGCTCTGTTATTATCGTCCACTTCAACCACTCGAAACAGCAGTGATTTTTAATCGTTCTGCTCGTCTTTGGATTCTGATAAATTTAAATCGTAATTGTCTAGGTCAAGACATTTCATTAACTGTTCGTCATCTTCTCCTGGCCGAACATATTGCTTGCTTCCAAAAACTTCTTTAAAGAGGGATATTTTATTAGAATAATTTAATAGCATTATGTTTAGTACTTAGTGTTTTCTTAACTGGAAGATCTTTTTGATGAACATTTTCTGATTTTGAGATCAGTCTGCTTGATTCCATGCAGAACCAGTTTATGAGATTGTCCACATTCCTTTCTTTGTCTTTATGGATCATTAGCAATGTTCTCATTAGCCAAATTCGAATACTCTTTAGGAAGTATTTCAAATATCTTGCAGATGAGAAAAATTTGAGGCATCTTCGTATCATTATTTTCTTGAATCTTCTAAAATTGCTTAACTGAAGACAAATCTCCTGTCATGTCTATGTTTCCTTTCCATTTGCAACCAAAAAATTTAGAACATATTTTATAAGATTTATTTTCTTCTGCTCAAGCAAAAAGATTATGTTCTTTCCAAACTTCATCTGGATTTGAAAGATTTCTTATTTGTGTTCTAACTTTTGGAAAATTGATACATTATCTCTGATCGTGACCTCTTACACTTTTCGAATTCTTTCTGATAAGCATTTCTTTTTTCTAGAGATGTACGACTACTGGGTTCATTTGGACTTTTACTTTTCCTGATATAATTTCCATTCCATTAGGAAAACCTTTAACTTTTATCTTAACTAAATATTCCCAGTCTTCCCAGTTTTCTTTGCCTTGAAGATGTTCTATCTTTTGAGCTGCAAAATCCATTTTTGTGCCCATTTAACGTCAACAAACTTGGGTTAGGAAACGAATACTGGTCCCGTACTTAACTAAAAAAAAAGAATCATTTCTACAACTTAACTAAAAACTAACAGTATGGCACAATATAATGAAATTACGTTCGTACCCACTTGTTTAGTTCAATCTCGAACAAAATGTATTGAAGTACTGTTGTCAATAATGTCCGATAAAGAGCGCCGTCTACTTAGTACCACAACACCATTGTTGCAATATAAATAAGGAGTCGCTGGAACTGTTTGACTAGCAAATCTGCAAAGCATTTGCCATGACTGTTTTTGAGAACTAATATTTCTCCAAAGCAAATTGTTGTTTAGGACTTGATGAGAATTAGTGAATCTATGTATATAATAAAATGATTTTATTTATGTTCGTTTATTTTTGTATTCGTTAGAATATATGTCGTCGTGTACTCAAAGTGTTACTCAGCGGTACTCAAACTGTTCTTAGGTACTTCACTATTGGGTCTTTCTATGGTAATCTCTTGGGTTAGGTATTTGTAATCGCTGACATGTACAATGGAGTTATTACCTAGCTTATATGCTTTCTCTTATTACCAAATTTGACATAATTTGTGTTTTCATAAGATCCGGTAAGAACTATTAGAGATGGGGGTAGTAATGACCAAAATAATATATTATTTATTTTCATGTGCTTGCTTTAGCCAAATAATTTCATCGTGATTTTCATTTTGTTACAGGTGGCGAGGCAGCGTATATAAGTTAGTTTGGAGAGAACTCCTAGCCTATTTATTTATATATTATTGCATTAATTTCGTCTACAGATTTGGATTAAATCATGAACAAAGAAGGTATGTTCTAAACAATATCTTTTATAATAAACATTTATTAATTATATTTAATTACATTGGACCATTTGGAAATATAAATGTTATGTTAAATGTACTTCCTTATTTTTAGTTAATTTATTGCTACCAGTTTCGCTTACAAAGAAGCATCTTCAGGGTTAAAAAAATTACTTAGGAAGCATTATAGCACTGAGAAATTATGAACAGTTCATAATATCTCAGAGCTACACTTCCTAAGTAAAATTTTTAGGCCTGAAGATGCTAAGCGATTAATTAATTAAAATTAAGGAAGTACATTTAATATAACATTTATTAAAGTACTCTTATTATGAATCGAACAGCATCAATAATATTTGGAAATATGTTTACCGTTTTAAAGGGAATTTGCTATTATCTTTTGTCGTTACATCTTTGGTACAAAGTATTTAATTGGGTTTTGCATTTCTAAACAAAAAAAAAATTTTTTCAGGAAGAAATTGGTTAACAATTTATCAATTTGGGTTAATTTGGGATTTGCCGCTTTGATGGTAATAATGTGTTTTCTGGGATTGGTTATTTTAAGGTACCAAATACTTGATTAGATTTTACATTTCTAAGCATAGAAAAATATACTGTCAGAAGAAATGTTTTGAAATATTCAGGTTGAATAAAATTACTAATCCAATTTTTGGAAACAATATATAATTTATGTTATAATTTATGTTATTTAATCATTTAATAATTTATGTCATTATGTAAATTTATTTTGGTATAAAAATTATATGAATTCCGAGTAGTTAAAATGGAAAGAAACCATAGAGGAAAACCTATGTTACAGGATCTTGGAACATGGGAGGAAAAAGAGAAATTATGTTAAAAAGAAGTAAAGGATGACCTATCATGGAAAGAACGGGAGGTTCATAACAGGATTAAAGTGGTTGCCAAAGATTTGAGAAGAGGAAAGGAGACAAGTGTCGGATACAGAAAGGAGAAGAAAAGTGGATGTAGATTGATGAGACAGAGAGGTTGGACAAGTGGCCAGAGCAAGCAACAGGAGAGGTAAAAATGAAAACGATAATAGAGAGAAAGGAAGCCAGGGGAATTAATACGGAAACGGAGTGGCGTTAGAAACGAGGGAGAATGCGCAAATAAACGTACTGCGATAGTGGAGAGCGTACTGAGGGAGAGATGGATGATGCTAAATGCAATGGAATAACGAGAGTGAATCAGATTGGAAGGCAAATATAGAATCAAATGGGAATGTAGATAGGGGACAGATGAAAATAGCCAAATGGGGCACAGGAGATGGGTTAAGGCTTATGTTTTGGAATGTAATGGGTATAATAAGCAAGATATAAGATAGGGATTTTTTTAAATACATAAAGGGGTTTGATATTATTAGGATGGTGGAGACTTAGATTAAAAGAGATAAACGGGAGGAAATTAAAATGAATCTGCCTGTTGGGTACGTATGGAGGATGTAATCATCGAGTAGAGCTTATGCCAACGGGTGAGCACGTAGTGGAATTATAATAGGTGTGAAAATAGGAATTAGAGAATATGAGCTGGAAGTGGAGGAATAGGAAGGGCTGCAGGGCTGGTCGATAAGGATTGGGCAAAAGATTTAGATGAATATGACCGTATAAGTGAAGAATGATTGTGGTGTATTTTTGAGAAAAATGAGTGAATATAAAGTGAATGAATTGAAAAAGTGGGGGACACGATAGAATTATTAAGAAGAATGGGATTGGGATTGGAAAGTGAAAATAGGATATAAAAGAGAACTGTGCCATTCATTGACTATGCAAGCAACAATGTGACGTACATGAAAGTGGGAGAAAGAATAGATTCAGATCACTTCTTCTAGAACTTTCTTGAACTATTAGTAATTGTTACATGTTTATACAAAGTTTCTTACCTGAATAGTTTTACCTGGTATGAATATACAAAGACTATATACATAAGTACCTCTTATATACATTATAATATATTATATTATAGGCACCATTTAATGGTTCTATACTTGTTAGTTGTTAATTAATTGTATTAAAATATTTCCCAATAGAAACTGAATGGATGAATGAAAGAGCTACAGGGAAATCATATGAGGCTGTGAGTATGGAAGTAATGGTGAAGGAGGAACATGTATGGAATAGTAAGGGAAAATAAAATTTAGGAGGTTGTAAGGGCAGTCGGTATGATTTTGACTAAGGGCAGAAACAAAAAGGCAGAAAGAGAACAAGGTGCAAACCAGCTAGAAAATGAAGCCCATATACACGGACCAGAGTGAGAAAAGCACTTAGTTTGGCTACAAAAGAAGAAATGTCATGAGAGGAATTTGAAGTCGCTAAAAAGGAGTGAAAGGATGAATAGAGAAATAGTTCAAATAGGCATAAGCAAAAATAAAGGGAGGTAATTAATAAAGTAAGTAGTAAAGGAGACCTAGGAAAATATTTGAAGACGCGGGATTGAAAAGATTTTTCCTAAGATAACGCTGGTTAATGGTAGAGAAAGTGTAGAATTGAGCTACGAAAAAGGAATGGAATAGATAGAGATGAGAAAAAAAGGGAAATTATAGAAGGAAATACAGATGTATATATAAGTGTCGAGGAAATGAAAACAAAAGAGTCAAATATCAAATTAGTATCAATTTATGAGCTGTGCGTCCTGATGGAGTGTCGGTAAAGGTATGGATATGTCTGGAAGATAATGGAACTAAAGGAACTGCGTTGGAAATGGGTATCAATAATATGTCGGCTGGAAAAGTGAATGTGCCAAGTGGATAGAAACAAGGGAAGTGGTGCTAGGATATAAAAGAGGAAGGTTGAATAATGTTGAAAATTATAAAGAAGTCATTGTGATGAATGGGATTTATTGATTTTATGCTAGAATGGCAAATTAGGGAATGAGTTAAAAGAAAAAAAAAATTTATTAGAAACTCAGACAGGATTCATTAGAGGAAAAAGCACTGATGACAACATAATGACGATCAATTACTTATTCAAAAAATAAACTAGGTATACGGAAAAAGATTAATTAGCTGTTTGTAGTCCTCGGAGAAATCATTACACTACTCCATCGCTTTGGATTCCACGTCCTATGCAGCACACACTGACCTACTAACCTTTGTATTGAAGTATATTGAGAAAGATGGTTCGCCATGGAACGCTTTGTTACATTTATGGCAAACAAAGGCCATGGGGTTCAAGAGATGTACAATGCGTTGATGCAATTTTTAAAGATACATGGCCTAGACCTGGCAAATTGAGGATGAGTGATAAGTACAACGGTCTGCAAGCCAAACTGAGAGAGAAGAACAATCTTGCATCCTGGATTCCTTGTACAGCTCATTCTCTAAACTTGGTTACTAAAAATGCTGTAGAATGCTGCTCGAGTGCTGCACACTTTTTCTAAGTTCCTTGAAAAGCTGTTCGTCTTTTTCATAATTTCAGTGCATCGACATCAACTACGGCTGATTGAGGCTTTGAAACATAATGTTTAATCAGTGTCAAAATAACGCGTTCAGCAACAACAACGGCACTAAGGCACTGAGCATGACTATCAGCAGATTAAGGATGAACAAAATATGTATGATGGAACTGTAGTAAGAGCAAGTGTAAAAGAAGGTGCAGGAGGGCTGTTTAAGTTAAGAAGTGGGGTACGAAAAAGGTGTGCCCTGAGTGCCAATCTTTTTAATTTATACCTGTCTGATTTAGAAGAAGTTTAATAATTCGTGAATGTGATTGCCATCCCACTTTTCAAATACTGGAAGTCCTACGTTTTGTTACATCTTGCATAAAATAAAAGTTAAACCTTTTAGTTTGACTGTCACCTTTTAAGTCGCCTATTAAATTCACACTAGTGTTTAGCACAATAGTGTTTAGGGTAAACTAAACAACATTAGTCAAACCCATGAATCATCCCCCTAACCATCAATCCCCCGGTCCCCATATTTGGCTACGGCTTTGCCGCGGCCTATGGCCGCTCTTGACTCACATCTAGCCGATCTCAAGTAAATCAATCGCAAAGTTTACAAAACAAAAAACACCCTGTACATAGTTTACAATTTTAGAAAAAAATTCTTTCATATAAAATTGAACGAATTTTTGGTGGCCTATATAATAAAGTTTATTCAAGTGTCCTACGTTTTGTTTTATTACTTTTATAGTCCCTGAAATAAATCAAAAAGTTTGTAAAATTTTTAATGTGGCAACGTCGCCCTCTATACCACTTGGCAGGGATGGCACTACTTTCATTCGACGCATAATATAATATACTATATGCGAGCGAAATTTCAATCTTCTATTTTTAAAACTGAAACTGAATAAAATAATCATTTTGTGCCCCTCCCAAAATTATAATATGCACCCCCCCCACTGATAACAACATTTATTCAATTGCGAAATCAGTTTATATGTCTCATACAGCGTAAGATAATTTTTCCTGTAACTTTGCGTATATGAGCCATTACGTATGTCTTACATGTACATAATATGATTGTTGAATGTCGGTAGCCATGGCGACAAGTTGCAACATTTTAAGTTATTAAGGATCATATCTTTGAATCGCTTAATCGCTTAAGTATTCAAGAAACTTTCGACACAAGAAACTGGAAAAAAATCTGACAAACTCTTCGAGAAATGGACCCTATACTCTGCAAACCAAAAAACACCCTGCATTATGTTAAATTGTGATTGAAAAAAATGTTTCAAACAAAATCGAGGGGCCTGTATATATCCTATACAATAAAGTGTATTCGAATGTCATGTCTTTTATTGTTCCTGAGATATTTCAAAAAGTGTGTTAAACTTCAAACGCGGCAACACCGCTTTCTATACTATTTGGAAACATGGAACTTTCTTTATTCGACGCAAAATACAAGGTACTATATGTGCACAATCAGCCTTCTAGTTTAATATGAAATTTCTGAACAAAAATAAATTACTCCTGTCCACCAAATTGGATTTATAAAAAAAACGAAAAAACCTTTCTGCGGGCTCATAGTCCACACCTGTCTACCAAATTTCATCCAGATCGGTCGCATAGGGAAGGAGAAATTCTTGAACGTATACTTTTATTTTCTTGAGGAAGAAATTTTTTTTTAGAAAAAACTATTATATGAAAAATT
>WYDF02266744.1:0-18546 GCA_009867245.2 Adranes taylori
CTTCAAACAACAACAAAATTCTACTTCATTACCCATGAAGTAGAATTTACATTACCCTGCCATTACTTCAATGCATATTTTGCAAACATTGAGTAGAAAATGGTGTCAGGACTTTGAGACAAACACAACAGTATCTCCACTTGTAGAGATCACACAACTTTCACTTAAGGGAAGCCAATTGCACCATACATACCCTCAAAAATCAAACTCAAAGACTTACTTGGCATCAGTACAGAAATTTGTACAGAAACAATATTTGACAGTAATTGACTGATAGTTTTGTTTATTTTATTATGTAATTGTTATCAACGTTCACTACGATAACTAAAGATTATTTTCGTTGGGTAGCTTATGAATGACTCCAAAACCCTCACTTAATTCATACGCAAACCAGACATTTTTGCGCAGAAGGAATGTTTGAATCTATTTAAGGATTTTATTAAATAATCTGCTACCATCTCTGTTCTGCCAATATGCTTGACAACTACACTAACGGAGTTTACTTTATCCTTTATATAGTGATGTCGGATATCTATGTTTGGTTCTCTGCTTGATGCCATTTGTTTTTACAATTTCTATAGTTGAATTATTGTCGCAAAAAATAACCATACTTGACATTTCTGTAGTATAACATATCTCATCCATTAAGCTCCGTAACCATGATGCTTCTTGACATGCTGAAGAGTGCCATGTACTCTGTCTCACTTGTTGATAATGAGATTGTTCTTTTGAAATGAGATTGAACCAACTTATTGCACCATCTTGCATGATAAATATATTACCACTGGCTGACTGACGAGTCTTTTCATCACTAACCCAATCTGAATCGCTGTATCCTATAATACCTTCATCATTTTCTCCTGTGTATACTAACTTAGCTTCACCAGTCGATTCGTTTCGAATAACGAAAGATTCGTTTAACCGCAATGACATGTTTCCATTTTGGTTCCTTACAAAATCTGCTTAGCAAATTCGTTACAAAACATATGTCTATGGCGTGTGGACTGGGTTGCATTTAAAAGTTGTCTAATGTAATCCGTTTGATCTAATTCAATTTTCCTTTCATTCAGATCTTGCTTACTTCTTATCCCCAGAAACTTAGTAATTTGTCCAAAAGCTTTTATGTGGAACACTTGCTGCAACTTACGTTAATATTCTATTATGATTTCCTCATTACTTCCGAAAATTAGAATATCATCAACATATATTGTTATTACAAGTTCACCATCAATATTTTTGAAATACACGCATGTATCTGGCCCAATTATTAAAACCCATTTGCATTAATCATTGATCTAATTTTTTGTTCCATTGACGTCCGCTTTGTTTCAATCCATAAACTGGTTTTATAAGTTTACAAACCAGATCTTGATTTCCTTTTGATACAAACATCTCTGGTTGCTCCATATACACTTCGTTGTTTAAGTCTCCTTGTAATAATATACTGTTTTAACATCCATGTGGTGAATCATTAAATCATTTTTTGCTACCAGAGCAAATAAAAATCTAACCGTATCGTATCGCAATACCGGAGAGTAAATTTCTTCAAAATCAATCCCTTGTGTTTGACTACAACCTTTAGCTACTATTCTTGCTTTGTATCTGACAGCGCTATTATGATCACCTTCTTCAGTCTTAAATACCCATTTACTTTTTAATACCTTTTTGTTTACTAGGCGATTTACAAGAAGCCATGTTTTATTTCGTTGTAATGAATTGAACTCCTCATAGCTTCTATAGCTTCTACCCACTTTTCTTTATGATGGTGATTAAGAACCTCCTTTATTGTTTTAGTTCATCGATTTCTTTAACTGCATATGTCACATTATCATCAAACTTTTTTTGTTTAAGTTGTCTTTTTGAATGTCTTGCAACTCTATTTTCATCAACTGGACTTAAATTGGATTCGACGCTTGAATCATTTTTGTCATCCACAAATGATTTAGAAGTTACTTCAGCAAGGAACAAGTCTTCATCTAATTTTTGAATGTCATTCGCTCTAATTTTCTACATTTTCTTCAATGTTTTTGTTCACTTCATTGCCCTTGTAAACAATAAGATCAATTACTTCCTTACGTCATCTGTATTCATATTAATTTTTGATTTTAGGTACTCTATTTTCGAAGAATTTTACATCCCGGCTAAGCCATACTTTGATTCCGTTAATCAACCAAACTCTGTAAACATTTGATTCTTCACTATAGCCTAGAAATAATCCTGGTTTTGATCTCGCTTGAAATTTGGACGACTTCGGAGTTTTGTCCAAAACAAAAACCTTTGATCTGAAAACTCGAGCGTGACTTAACATAGGTTTTCGTGTTTTCCATATTTCAAATGGTGTCTTCATGTTTATCGAAGCTGATGCACATCTGTTACAAATCGCATTAGCTGTCGCAATCGCTTCACCCCAAAAGTTTAACGGACTCAATTTTAACTTATTAACATGTATCTAGCCATTTCTATCATAATTCGATTTATTCTTTCGGCTATACCATTTTGCTGTGGTGTGTGTGCTAAAGTTAGTCTTCTTTGTATACTATTTTTGAAAGAAAATCGTTCAATTCTTTATTCATAAATTCTGTTCCATTATCGGACAGTAGGCACTTAATTCGTTTACCGGTAGTATTTTCGACCATACTTTTATATTCCATAAATGCATTTGTTGCTTCATTTTTGTGTTTCAAGAACTTGACAACAGTATAGCGTGAATAGTCGTCAGTAAATGTGATGACATATCTTGCTCCACCTAAGGAACGTACCAGCATTGGACCGCATACATCAGTGTGGATAATTTCTAATACACTATTAGTTCTAGCTTCAGAATTTTTGGAAAATGTAGTTTATGTCATCTTTCCTTGTGCATAAACTGAGCAATTTTCAAATGAGCAGTTTGCGACATTTGTTTTTATTCCAATTATAGTTTGCTTATTTATCACATTTTTTAGTCCGAAAATTTATGTGTCCGAAACGTTCATGCCATAACTCAAAAGTAGTCTTTTCGATTGATTTATATTTAATTTTGTTTGCATTTAACCTTTACCTGTTTAGTTTCATTGAAAAAAATATTAGTATCACATGAGAATAAGGAACAATAAGGAATAATATTATTAATTGAATAAGGAATAATATTATTAATTTATATTATAAAAACTGAAATATTAAAATAATATAATTTCGTTCTAATATCAAGATTTTAAAAAATTATATTTTCCAGACAAATTTCGAAACATGTGCTAGTCATTTCTTTTACAGCAATACTTCAAACATTTTTCAATAAAATAATCATTTCGAGCCCCTCAAAAAATTATAATGTGTTATAAAAAGGAACCGAGACATTTAGGAGAGTACACTTTTTTTCATAGTCAAATTACTCCGGTGCTATGACGTGCGAGTTTTTTAAACTCGTTTAAGCATTAAAGGAACTTTCAACACAAGAAATTAAAAAAAAAATGTTGCGAAACTTTTCGAGAAAATGGACCCTAAAGTTAGCAAAACAAAAAACATCCTGTATATATGTTAAATTGTAATTTTGGAAAACAATGTTTCAAAGAAAATTGACAGGCATGATGTAGTCTATACAATAAAGTTTATTCGAATGTCCTATCTTTTATCGTTACTGAGATGTTTCAAAAAGTTTTGAAACATCTCAGTAACGTGGTTAGCTTTAAACGTGGTAACACCGCTTCCTATACAATTTGACAACATGACACTTTTTTATTCGACGCATAATACAAGGCGCTATATGTGTGCAAAATTTCTATCTCCTAATTTGAATACGAAATTCCTGAACAAAAAAAATGTTTGTATGTTCAGATTAGAACATGTAACCTAATATTATAAAATGTTGTAGTAGTTCTGATGATGCCTCTATAGCGGAAAACGTTAGAAAATTTTGAATATAATAAATAAATTTATATTGTGGATTAGGCGAACTAATTTTCATTTTCTTTAGTGGTAAGTTCACTATTTTCATCGATCATAAATCTTTTGAATGGATACGAAATAACCTCTGTCACAACCAATCTGTACGAAATTTTCTAATTTTAGAAAATAATGCAGGACAAAAAAATCATAGTATGCCAAAAATGCATGATGTATACATTAAAGTTCAGCGCTATGTGTTCAAGAGGATTTTACGATACGATATTCTGTTCAAGTCAATACAAATAATAAACTGTAATGGTGCGTACTCACCAAATGTATCACAGATAATATCAGAGTATAATATCACATAGTATCACAAAAATAGCGAATAGAATATATCGAAAGAACATTGATAGCCAATGGTTGTTTAGCACATTTAAAAACTCTTAAACGATCATTTAGGAATGTTTGGTCTTCAACGCCTACACATGTTCTGCACACATTACTTTTAATACAATATCCAACTAATTCCATGAATATTGCAAGAAATAACGTAGTATTTAACGCAAAATTATAAAAATGTTTATTCAAAATTAATCTTGAAACACTTACTTTAATATGTTAAACATAGTATCCACATGATTTTCTTTATTCAATTTATGATATCCCGTTTTGAAATATAATAAAAGTACTGCAATGGAAGTTGCAAAAATACCAACTTGTCCATATTTGATTGATTTAACCATATTTCGATATTCAAGCATATTCCAAACTGTTTCTGTAGCTTCATTACTAACATATAGTGCTAATAAAGATCGTCTGGACGGACGTTCAATTAAAATAGCAAGTACACTTGATATAAATGATGCCATGCCAGATACAGTAAGGATCGTAAAATGTCCTAAGATCCGCCTACAATCAGGTACATATTTCATTTAAGAAAAACGTGTAAAAATTCCATATCTTTCAAAAAATTAAGAATTTGCTACATAAACTAATCTATAAATAACCTTTATAATACATTTTAAAATTTTGTAAGTGTACTTTATGGAGTGGCTATATTCACCGGACAAGGAATATCTGTAATTCCAGTCAACGATTAGTTGCAGCGACATTCCTAAATGAACACAATTTCATAATTGCAAGTGCTCACAGATTTCTGACAGAAATACGTATTTATAACTGCAATGAAGAATTCTACAAACATATTATATTACCTTTCAAACTCTATATATAAAAGGATACGCCCGATACACTGACTGACTGACTGACTGACTCATCAACGCCTAGACCAAACCCCTAAACTTAGACACTTGAACATTTGGCGAAGGCTTCTCCTTATGGCGTAAGCTCCCACTAAGAGGGGATTTTTTGAAACTCGACCCTAAAGGGGGTTAATGTTTTAGGCTATTTCGGAAACGGTTAAACGTAGAAGCTTGAAAATTGGCTGAAATACTCTTTGTTGAAGTCTATTCGACACGTGTAAGACGCAATTTTGAATTTCAGTATTTGAAGGGTTAAAAACTGAGGTCGAAAGTGTATAAAATTAAAATTAAAATTACCGTATTTCAGAAACCAATTAGCTTAGGAAGTTGCAATTTGACAAGAATATTCTTCGTTAAAATCCATTAGACAAATGCAAGGCGAAATTTCGATTTTCAGTTTTTGAAGAGTTAAAATCGGGGCTCGTATCTTCTATATATAAAAGGATACGCACGATACACTGACTGACTGACTGAGTCACCAACGCCCAGTTCAATCCCATACACCTAGAAACTTGAAAATTTGGCAAAGGCTTCTCCTCATGACATAAGCACCGACTAAGAGGGGATTTTTCGAAATTCGACCCCAAAGGGTGACTGACCAAAAAAAAGTGACTGACCGGCGCGACTAGCTGTCACAAGGAAAAATTGGCTTGTCATGTAGGAGCGTTGTCACGTTATAAATCACTTCCCGGACTTTCACGGCGCGGAATACCGCCAGACTTCATCAGCTATTTTCAAACGCGCCGTTCTGTCCGAAAGGAAAGAGTGTGTGTATGGCCGCCACTCAGTCAGGAAAATGTCAAATTTATGCGCCATATGTTCAAAGAAGATAACGATCTGATAGAAATTCCGTTAGGAATTTCGAAGGCCCCCTATCGCCGCCAGGGATTTCAAACACCTCGATGCAAAAAATCATACATGAATCGTTCAATCTGCTGTTTCAAAATGAGGAAAATCCAATAAAAATGATTCGTTCCCGAAATGCAACGAACAGGATTATTGCGATGATTGTTTCAAAATCGGATCATTTAGCTACAAATTCCTCTGTAAAATTGAAGAACGGTTAATACTGTTTGGTATGCAACCGTTTGTAAAATGAAGAATCAACTGCATGTTCTTTATCGCTATAATGATTAGTAATAAATAGTTAAGTTATATAAATTGGGTTTTCAATAACTACACCCGGAAAATAACGTAAATGCAGTTAACATGCAAAGTAGGTCAAACATGCAACAGTACTGTAAATTTTATTTAATTTATCCAATATTAAGAAACCTTCTAATATTCAAGATGTTTGAGGTTGTTTTATATTTAATGTAACTCACGTTTGATAGATCTGTATAATGCTTACCGTAAAAGGCATAAACATACTGAATATCCAAAACCACAGAACGTAAGGAAAGCTGTAGACTGTAAAATGCCTTTAATTGTTCTCTTAACATCGGTCAAAGTTGGTATTCTTCCTTTCATTAATAATGTTATCTACAAAGATAGTTAAAAAACAAAATGCATTAAATTATGTAAAACTTGTAAACATATTAAGACAATCATGGGAAAACAATACATGCAAAATATGATTAAATGGTTATATAGTTATATCTGGTTGGACGTATCCACTATGTAAGGATGGGTGACTATATCGAGACCAATCTATGCTAATTCTGGTGTACCACAGGGCTCGCACTGTGGGCCCATACTGTTTAATGTGTACATAAATGACATTGTGGATTATATCTCAAATAGTGACTTTTTACTCTTTGCAAACGATTTAAAAGTTTAAAAAGTAATTGTTAATAATACTGATATGCTGTTTTTACAACATCTAAATATGCATATGAAATGGTGTAGAGAATTTAATATTGTTAAATATTAAAAAATGCTTTAGCATGTCATTTTCAGGCACACAAATAGGCATATTACTAGCTACTATTTGAATGATAGCATAATTAAGAGTGTTAATGAAATTCGGGACTTGAGCGTACTATTTGATACAAAGCTTGATTTCAGCAATCATATTCGAAAGATAACAAATAAAGGGTTCCAAACAATTGGCTTTCTTAGAAGGGTACGTGTTAATTTTGGCGTAGATACATTGCGACTGCTATACTGCTCATTGGTTAGGTCTAATTTGGAATGTGCGAGCGTGATATGGTCACCGCACTACAATGTCTATGTTAATCAAATAGAAAGAGTTCAGAGAAGATTTTTAAAAGTTAGAAACTAAATGTAGATGGATCTCTGGCACGATTAAATAGCTAACATAGTAAACCTTAAATCGCTTCATGATAGGAGACAAATGTTAGATATAAAATTTATATATAAGCTATTAAATGATTTGATCGATTGTCCTAGTGCATTGTCTCAGATTGATTTTAAAGTTCCTGAAATGTTCTGTAGGAATAATACAATCTTGTTAGAACCATACTGCAGGACTAACTATGGTTATCACCAACCTATGAATCGCACGTATATATTGGTGAATGAAGGTGGAAATATCTTTAGTGTCTCTGAATGATTTTATGTCACAATTAGAAAAGCACAATTTTCACAATTAGGGATTAATGATCGGAGGTACTTAGTAAGTGTTTCCTTAACATAGAGTATAAATTTCTTACTATTATTATTATTAAGTTTTAAAGTGAAGATGTTCATTGGCTAAATGCAGAATATATAGGTATGCATTGTATTTTATGTTGTAAGGTAATGATAAGCTATAAAACAAATATTATTGCTTAGTGCAGTATAGTGTTCTTTATTCTAAGGCAAAACAAGTATTGTGTATGTAATTTGCTTTATTTCATTGTAACATGAATAAGATTAAAGTTAATTACATACATTTACCGATTACGATTAAAAATAAAAATCAATAAATAATTACATCTTACTTAATATCCATTTTGTAAAATTTAAATTTTTAAGTTAAAGATATCAGTGACAAGTTTCCCTTCTTGTTGGATATTATAATTTGTGTCAAGTTTTGGGCATATTTTTCGAAATTTGTACCATTACTTTGAATTACATTAATTATTGAAAGATTATTTACCTAGATTTTTATTTTCATCTCTAAAGCCTACAATGAACATATAAAGAAATAAATCGTAAGCTAAATTGTTTTACCAGGTTATCGTCGGAACTTATTTAAATAATCTTTTATCTAATGTGCTTTTAAAATTCAAAGTAAATTTTACATTTAAAGATATAATCAAAACAAAAACTTTGATTAAAATAAATAATAACGGAATTACATCAATTATGATATGTGGATTTCCCTGAGCATAATATATATAATCAAAATTAAATTCACATAACAGGATGAAAAGTATAGCGCATATATTATGTTAACTATCTGCGTGACTTGTTTGTAATTCATCTAAATTATTTTTACCATGAACTATAATTATTTACATAAGTTTGATCTAAAATTTAGAAATGTTCTCACGTTTAAATGACCTGCATTGCCAGAAACAAATATTTAACGGATAAATTTACTTAAAATATTGCATATCAAATTACGTTATCTCCTTAAGTAAATACTTACTATGTAAACAGTTGTATAAATTCTCAAAGAATCCATAAAGGCTACAAAAAGTAAGCCACAATGTGCCTGAGCGCAGCTTTGTGTCCAAGGATGGACATAATCAACACAAGAAATGCTTAAAGGTTGAAATTTACTAAACACAGCCATTTAGTAGTTTGTTACAAAATGTATATATAATACATTAACTAAATCCTATTAAAGAATGCTAATTCACGACTACTGTATTGTATAGTACAACCAGACTACAATATTGCTGTTGCTCACCACAGTCAATAATAAATATACAATTAATACGCATCTACATTTCTCAACAACTATTACGAAATTTATTCAGATTGATTTTGATAACAGATAAACGGTTCATGGCCATGGTGTTTATTTAAAATGCTGACTGACCGATCAGTATGTTACTGGCTGGCGGCATATATTAAGGTTGCCACAATCTATTATTAAATATAAATTTCAAATACCTGTAACGCCCGCTGATTAAGACTCCGGCGAGTGCGAATTATTTGACGGTTATCGACAAATTTTATGCAATAAACGTAGATAAGTCTAGCAAGGAACACTAGATTGCTTTTAGTAATAATATATTTAAACAAAGTGATTAAATAATATGTTTTTCAGTTTATTTTCTATCTTATATACTTTTATGCTACATAAAACAATACTTTCACATTAATAATGTTTATTTTATCAAGTGTTTTTTCATATTCGAAAATGATTTTTTTAATCCCCATTGTTTGCGATATTTCAGGCAATGTGACCTTTTCTGGGGCGTATCCTTTGCAACCAACGAGAGTTACCTTAATTTTTGAATTAAAACTTCTAGTTTTCAATGTAAAATTCAAGATTAATTATTATATTCTTTAACTCAATCACCAGGCGAGCTGCCAGAGTTCTATCGTTGGCAATAAATTTACTTGAGATATCTTATAACTATTTGAAACTTGATCGATTTGTAAAAAAATATTTAAAAGGATATGAATTTTTGAATATCAAGTAATTTTTCTTTTTTTAAGGAATTTGTAACCAGCCAAGGAGAAGAAAGGTATTTTAAAAATTATATACTGTATTTTATTTTTTTACGTATCCGAAGGTACCAGTCACGTATCGTTATTAGTTTGAACCCATATTAGCTATAAGAGGACAATATAATAAAAGAAAAATATATATTTACATGTAAAACAATTTAATATTGTCTTCATATAAATGAATATAAAAAATCATGAATGAACAATACTGACTGAAAATCTCGAATAAATTAATATATATTATTTGCTCTTCAAGCAGGTATACATCTGGAAACAAGTATCATGAAGATATACTTTTAATATACTTTATTCTAGAAATTTTTTCTTCGATGGTTAATTTCTACAAGGAAAAAAAATCGATTAAAGAGCAGGAAAATATACTTACATTCTCATTACTTTTTTTAAATGGTTTTCTTGTACATCAAACGCTATTTTTTCCTTATATTCATCCTGTAAGATTAAATCATTCAATGTTTCCAACTCTTTTGTTAATTTGATTAACTTTTTATCAACTTTTTCCTTATCGACATCGAATTCCTTTTTCAATTCAGGTGGTATGTAAAAGAATATATGTATATTTCCAATTTGATCTTTCACATAATCCGATGCATCTGTTTCTAATGCTTCAACAATGTCTATTGTGGTAACATTTGTAAGATCCTGAATTATATGTTTGTGCTTTGAATACGTTTGGATATTTGTGACGATAGAGACTGAAAACATAAATATTGAATTCAATATGTAAATTTGAAATTAATATGATCAATTGTATCTCTGAAAAAATTTTGCTCATCCGGGAATCGAACCCAGCTCTCCCAATTTCCGGTCGGTTGTTTAGCCCACTACACAAACAAGCCATGAGTTTTCAAAGAACAAATGATTTTATGTGTTACAATCTCGCATGCTAACGTGTACGAGAGTTTTATTTATAAACAATTATTGGCAGCTTATAGAATTCAATGAAACTATGAATCTAATCGCAAAACAATTCTGATACAATGGTAGCAATCGAAGAAATTGTGGACGAATCCGCCACAGCAATAAAGTCTCATAGTCAAACTATACTGACGATATAGATCCTCTTATTAAGTTTGTATCCATACATGAATAGCGGCTGTACTAGTTTTCTAGAAATGCGTCCAAATTCCTCGGATTAACATTCTCTAGAAATTTCCAGAACCAGAGTTTAAAAAAATTGACATGTTGGTCTTAGATAATGTTCTAGATGTGGTCTTAGATAATGTTAAAAAAGCAATTTCAAAACATATGGTAATGTTTTTTTTTAAATTAGTGACTTCAGCATCGGGTCACATCAAACGCGAAAGAATTCTCTAAACAGTAGAGTACATCATTATTGGATCATACAAACGGAGAAAATTTAATTTTTTATTTGACTTGCTAACTGAGCTTTGTGCTCCCAAGTAGGTATGGTTTTAATATATTATGTTAGAGAACTTCTGGCATTTAGCCGCATTGTATTGTTCTGTAACTTTATTATCTTATCGGCGACACTAGAAAATATATTTCCCGCGGTCTTAGATAATGTTCAAGAGTTCAAAGAAAAACTTGATTGAAAGTATTCAATGAATTAAAATATTCATAGTTAAAATGCAAATTAAAAAAAATCTAATATTCAAAAAAACTATTGTGAACTTAATTTAGAGTTTGGTTAATGATTATATAATTACTAATAACGTAATTAAATATTCGGAAAACTCTGTATCACAAAATACTTTTTGTATATTGTTTTAACGCCTTGTTTAGCTTGTACGAGTATCTAATAAAGATTATACCTTTAAGTATTATTGGAAAACTGGTGTTTTGCAGCAACGAACCAACGCCACATATATTGAAGTACGTCTCAGTGTTGGACCCACATTTTAATTTAATGAAATTGAGTTTGGTACAATTTAATGAAATTAAAATGTACCAAAACTCCACTTATTAATAACTTGCATTTTTGGTACCTCCAGGTACGGGTCCAGCAAATGTACGTTAGCATGTTTTTGGCAGACAATTATCTCTTCTTCAGAAATATGTACGCATTTTTCATGCTAAAGTATAGATTACAGTTTAAACATCATTTAGGCGGCCAAACACACAAGTTCTTTCCTTCGGGAAAGATCGCTACGAAAGAATGGCGCGTGATTAAAAACAAGTGTTAGATGATTCATCACATGATTGAACGGCACAACTAGCTGTCAAAGGAAAAATTGTATGTGGTGTATTGGCGAAAAGTGTCATTTGGCTTGTCATGTAGAAGTGTTTCACGTTATAAATTACTTCTCGGACTTTCACGGCGCTGAATATAGGAAGATTTAGTCAGCTATTTTCAAACGCGCCGTTCTTTCGCGAAGCAAAAAGCGTGTGTGTCTGGCCGCCTATTGAGTAAATAAATAGTTTTGGGAAAAAAATATTTCTAGGAAATTTAAAACTTCAAGATGACTTTTTATTGAAAATTTATGTTATATGATTGATACCAACTTTGTTTTTTTAATTCAAAACTATCAAAACTACGTGCTCAATGATATTAAAACATTTATCTATTCTTTAGCTTAAAAATTCGTGGACGTGATCGCCATCCTATCTTTCATATACTGGAAGTCACGTTTTGTTATATTTTGAATAAAACGAAAGTTAAACCTTTTAATTTTGACTCACTTTACAACGCATCTATTAAATTCAATTTGCACAATAGTTGCTTAGGGTAAATTAAATAAAACTAGCGTAATCTATAAATTGCCTACCCTATAAATCGCCTTCGCATAAATCCTCCGGTTGCTATATTTGCCTACGGCGCGAACAGTTCCAAGAGCTTTGCCGCGGCCGCTCTTGGAAAATTTCTAACCCAGCAGTCTGGCCTTGAACTTTTTAATTCGCGTACGAACAAATTTGCCAACCCATAAATCCCCCAGTTCTCATATTTATCTACGGACGGACAGTCGAAAATGTGAAACTTGTCAATACAATTATTTTTTCCTATCTATAATAGTTTCTGAAATTTATCAAAATTTTCTTACACTTTAAATGTGGCAACGTCGTGTTCTATACCAGTTGTAGTCATGGCACAAATTTCATTTGACGCATAAGTTAATATATGCAAACTAAATTTCAGCCTCCTAGTTGTAAAACTGAATTTTAAATAAAATGATTAATTTGAACCCTTCCCAAAATTATAATGTGGACCCGCCACTGATAAACAACATTTATTAAATTCCAAACAGGCCACCATAAATAGTAAAATATTTTTTGAAATTGATTTTCTAAATAAAATGAGCAGTTTGAACCCCTCCGAAAATTATAATGTTGATCCGCCACTGATTACAACATTTATTAAATTCTAAAAGCATCATCATAAAACGTAAAATATTTTTTTAAACTGATCAATTTGAACCCCTCCGAAAATTATAATGTGGACCCGCCACTGATAACATTGATTAAATTCTAAAAGCATCATCATGGAACGTAAATATGTTTTAAAACTGATTTTTTAAATAAAATAATCATTTTTAAATAAAATAAATCAGATACTCATTAATAAAATAATCATAATCAATAAAATAATCATTTGAACCCCTCCAAAAATTATAATGTGCACCAGCCACTGATAACAACATTTATTACATATATATGATTGTTGAATCTCGATTGCCATGGCGACAAGTTGAGAAGATTTAAGTTATTAAGGGTCATATCCTTGAAACGACAAGAGTTAGACCCTTCCTGTGTGGTGTCATTTTAAATAGAATTAAAAGGGCTACCAAAATGTATACAAATATACAGGATGCTACGAAGCAGTTTTTTGAAAAATTTGTTATTGCCTTACATATGTTGCCCAAATTTCATTTTTCCAACTTCCATAGGAGCAGAGATATTTAGGACAGTAAAATTTTTTTTCAATGTCAAATTACTCCCAAGATTACGTGTGCGATTTTTTTAAACTCGCTTATTTACTTTAATATTGAAGGAACTTTCGATATAAGAAATTTAAAAAAAATTACATCAGAAGTTTTTGAGAAAATGGACCGCAAAATTTAAAAAAAAGAACATTCTGTATATATGTTAAATTGTGATTTTACAAAAAAATGTTTCAAATAAAATGGAATGTCCTATCTCTTATAGTTTGTGAGATATATTGAAAAGAATTTTTAAACTTTCAACGTGGCAACGTCGCATACGTACAAGCCAGAGACATCGGACTTCATTATTCGATGCATAGTACGAGGCACTATATGTACGCAAAATTTCAGCCTCCTAGTTTTAAACTGATTTTTTTGTGAAAAAAATGCGCATTTACGCCATATTGGGTTTATAAAAAAAAATGAGAAAATCAGTTTTGCGGAACAATAGTTTTCCCAAGTTTCAGACAAATCGATCCAATAGGTTATGAGCTATTCTTGAACATACATCCGTACCTACGAACATTCACAAAAAACAAAAGTTCTTCACGACAAATTGTTCCTTATTGATCCCTCTTTGAATTACGTATGAACGGTTTGCGGTGATATGAATACAAGAGACGTAGTAAGATAAAATAGAAAAAACATACTTACATAAATACCTATACGTACATGAAAAATAAAAAAGGTGTATGAAAGATAAAAATGCGCACAAGTTTCTGAAGAAGGGATAATTGTCTCCCCGATGCATGTCAAACGTACATTTGCTACGCCTCCTATCCGGTGGCATCTAAAATGGAAGTTGTTAATAAATGGAGTTTTGGAATACTTGATATTCATTAAATCAAAATTATGAAAATGAAACTTAATTAAATAATCATAGCTTATTTTAAAATATTTTCATATTACAAATAAGTTATGATGATTTACATACATCTACAATTTTTGAAAGTTTGTAATAATATAAAATAAGTCATTTAAACTTATAAGTAATTGTAAGATTTCAATATTTTAAATTTCAAATGCTACAGAAACATTATGTAAGAGTTGTAAATGTTGATTTGAGTCCCGAAGAGGATCCTTGATATGACCAAGGAAACTTCATTTGTAAGCAGGTTTTTACCTTAAAATGTTTAATAAATGTGTTAAGTTTCAATTTACCTTTTTGATCATATTTTTTGTTTAATTTAAAAATATGTTTTAATCTTCTTATTCCAATAATAACATTCATTAAATCAGATATTTCTTGTTCCAGAACTTCATTTCTTAAGTTAATATTCTAAAAAAATATGTATGCCTGAAATAAATCTAATCTGCTATATCTATGAGATGTAAATACCTCTGGAAAATACTGGCAAGTAATGTGAGGAAGTGCCTTTTCTAAAAATTGTGCTAAATGTTGCGCCAAATGCGGCATAAATGGTGCTATACATTTCAGAGCATTGCTTAAACAATAAGCTAACACATAGCAATGTCCAATAGATACTGGAGAATTGATTTCGTGTAAATTTCTTTTCACGGTTTCCTTTAAAAAAATAGTGATAGCAACATTATATTGTGCAATTCATGATTATTTTATAGAATAGAATAATTATTATATAAAGATAAAAGAAGAGCATGAATTTCCATGTAACCTTTCTTCTCTTTTTTCTCCCACCCTCCCTTTTTTTACTTTTCCTTTTCGTCTTTCATCCTTCTTGTCTCCCAACTCCTAACAAAATCCTTTCTCACACATTCTCATCCTCACATTCTGTTCCCAACTTATTTACACTTCCCCACATCCTCTCTTTGACCACTCCTTCCTTGATTCATTCACATTCATTTCTCATTCAATTGGCCCACCCTTTCCACTACATAAACTTCCCATCAGCATTCATCAGATTCACCTCGTCCCCGTACCAATCTCACACATTATTCTCTCAGTGATTTGAGTGTTCCTTACTCCATGCCCGATATGCACTTTCCAATTATCCGCTTCCTTCCTTTGTTCATCCGTCCACAACATTTCTTCACATGCATATACCCAATGCTCCCACGTTTCTTCCTGCTTGAAACATATTATACAACTTCGTTCCCTATCATTTATCTAATACTTATTTCCCTTTCCCCGCTACCACACCTAAACTATCATGATCTTTTTTTTCATGCTTCTTCACGATCTCAAATCTTCTGGTAAAATACCGTTAAACATTCTGGTTGGCCCGATGCTTCTTAGAGAAAAACCCATGGAAACTAGAATAATTATATTCACCAAGAAACTAATTGTACTTACTAAGTAAACATCACAAAAGTCATAATAAAGAAACTGTTTCAGAGCATCAGTCGCTACGTGTAATTCATAATTATTTAAACTTTGATTAACCATATCTATCATCCATGTCAATCTACTTAAAATCCATTTATCTGAATCAGTGAGCGTTTTACGATCCAACTCATAATGTTGAACATGTGTGTGACAACTAATCCATTTCAATGTAAATTTACATGCTTGCCATATTTTGTTGCCAAAGAATTTATTGATTTTACATTCTTGTACATCGAAATTAATATATTGACCTACGATGGAATAAAACTATCCTAATATCAACAAAATAATCAATATGTTCAAAGAAAACCTAATTTATTTCGTTAAATCTTGCGGTTGGCCGAATTTCAAACACTTATAAAAACGTGTATAACAATAAGTACAATAACGAGTATAATATTTATTCCAAAGAAAATGAAAAATAATTGCAATTGTTTCTTACTTTTAATATTATGCGAACAGAGTGTATATCTTAAAGCATCCACACCACATTCAGGTATACCCTCAGGAAACATTTTCTTTTGTCCTTTCAAAGCTTTATCAAATTCTTGCTTCAATAGCACACCAGAATTCAAATTCTTTATTAAGCCAACCTTCATTTCCTATAAACATTTAGTAAATAGTATCCTAAAAGAACTGAAATACTCTCGAAAAATTATTTCAGATCAAAGTTTCAATTAGATACAACAAATACTTTATCCACAATAATAATTAAATTTGACAAGATGAGATGAAACTAAAATTGAGCCGAGAATATTTTAACAATAATTAGAAACCAAATATGTTTTAAGCGGCTGATTCACACATTAAGTAATTGCCCGCTTCAAAGCGCTACAATTTGCCAACAACCATTTGTTTCTGTTTAGAATTCATGTAGTACATCATGACACAGCCAACTGCTGGACATAGACCTCCCATAAACTTTTCCATTCCATCTACGGGGTTTTTTAGCCATACTCTACCACGCTGGCCATTGCGGGTTGGTAGAGGGAAATCGAGGATAGTGGGAAGAAAAAAATTTGGGTTTGGGTGGATGAATGGGGAGAGGACAATGGTTTCCCCCGTATGGTCTTGGAAGATAAACCAAGGCTCGCGTGGGCAGGGGCGCGTCCCTGAGGTAGATCTATCATCTATTGGGAATATAGATGAGTATCTACCCGCTATTGAAAAGTGAAGACGGAAAATAAGCGTTTTCTTCTTGCCTCCGAACACCACTCCGCTTCTCCAGCCAATGGAGGATTTAAAACGTCGGTATGAAAAGAAGTTCATTTCAAATCTTAAAGAACAAGGCGGAAAAATGTCAATCATTGATTATTGGAAAACTTAAAATCCGCAGCAGATGTCTGGTTTGAAATCCAAGACGATTCGCTCAAGCAGTGGTGAAACGAATTATGCCCATTTGTTATGAATCCTTCCGACTCACCCGAACCTTCAACTTCAGTAGCTGAAACATCCGTACAACCGGTTCTAGAGCCAGCTATTATTGAAAATAATATAGCTAAACAGGAAGAATATGTTCAAGATGGACATCTTGGGATTTACACAAAGAAGAAGTACATCAATGGCTCGAGTCAGGCAGAGCCGACGTGTTTTTTCAGATGAATAAATTGTGGATTATGTAATTGTAGCGGAAGATGAAGAAAACAATTTCGATGGTTCAGATGGTGACAATCGGTCTTCCAATACAGATCAATATGAAGAAGCTAGAATGACTAGATACCATCTATCACAATTCAACACTTGGTATCAAAAACAGCCAGATACAATGTTAAATCAAATTGAATCACAATCAAAATTTCATTTTCAATTTAAATCCAAAATTAATTTTCACTTTTAATCAAATATGAAAAATACACTTATAAAACTTAAAAATACACTTATAAATTTAAATGTAAATCCAATTTGATTTTCTTATCGGTCTCGTGTAGTACATACATGAGAATATTACTAATTTCTAAAACCCAAAACAATAATTGTATAATTTGGCAGGTGCGGTCAGTGCCGCGGCAGCTTTTGTCGGCACAAAAGTTCTTCTTAAAAATATGGAAATATGAAAATGGGTAGTCTAAAAAAAAAGTCAGCACTCAAAAAACTAAAAGGAAATGAGGTGTTCTGCTCTCACTTCATTTCATATTTGTCAGCGGGCTGCGGAATTTCTCTTGGAATAATAAACTAATGTTTTTCTAAAATTGGGAAAAAGGCGCCCTTCATCTTTAGGCCCTGGTTGCAGTAACAATTTTAAATAATTTCAGATTTAAAGAAAATTGAGTACATCACTATATAAGAAACAATTCTTTTATAAACATCAAAACAAAAATACTTCCGCATACAAAGCTTTTTGCAAACAAATAAATCATATACGTTTTTAAATCATATAAAATTTGGCGAGAATGGCGGCCGCGAGTGCAGACGTATGCCATTGTAGTGAGAGATCAGGAAGAGACACTCTTCTGTGCAGACAAATCACAATGGCTTCAGAGCGAGTGCATCAATATGAGCGAGGAAACATACAAAATACTCTCAAAAACAGTCTCTACATGGTTATGCGAAAAATGCAGACCAAGGTAATTACTTGTATATTAAATATTGCACTAAATATCGTATATCTAATTCGAATCAAATGTTGGAAAAATATCCACAT
>WYDF02266755.1:0-18543 GCA_009867245.2 Adranes taylori
AACCGATCGCCATGAAAATTTATATTCATAGGTATTTGAGTACGAAGAATATTTTCAACGGAAAAACTTCTGTTTTGGTTCTTACAACGGAAGAAACGAAAAAAAAAACGGGAGAAAACCGGAAAAACAACGGGTTACAACAAGTAATACAACGGGTTTCTGTTTTGGTTAGGTTCCACCGGGAAAACGGTAGCGGAACACCACGTTAAAGCGGACAACAGAGTCAACCGCGCTAGAAGCAGACCGTGGCATTGCGAAAGTATCCGTATCCGCATTAGTATAGTAAGAGGTATCCGATGTAGACGCTGCCGCAGGCAAATATGGGGACCAGGTGGGGGGCAAAACAACGTTTGCCGGATCCACTAGTTTAAATATAAAAGAAAAATTAATTAGATAAGTTAATCATTCCGAAAACTGCATACTGACGTCGTGAAATACCCAATTAGCTTAAAAAGCGTGTCAGGGTAGATGGATTCATTTTTGGCATCGGTGGAAACTTTTATCAGTACCATTGTCATCAATTAATGACAACCAGCCAACGACTCAACATACCGCACCACACGGATTTTGTAAACTAGTATCAAAATTCTCTATATAATGTACACAATGCATTATTACAGAGATCCATGATTGTAGATGGCAATTGATGAAACAAAACCTAAAGTAAAATATGAGGCGCTAAACCATCACCACAAACGAGATGATAAATAAACCTTTACAATCAAAATCTCTTTGCATTAACCCCTCTAATTAATCTCTAAGTATTAGCCGATTACGCTATTTATAAGAATGAAATATATGTTTGATAGTAACAATTTTAAAGACTTGTGTACAATAAACAGATAGTTGTACGCATTACACGTATAAAGAATTTTCAAATTGGTTTAAACAAGCCAGGTGGTGTAGTATGTCGAGTCGTTGGTTTTCATTGACTGATGACAATGATGCTATCGAAAGCAGATGGTACTGATGATGTTTTCCAGCAATGCCAGAAACGGCTCTATCTGCCCTGACCCACTTTTTTACCCTAATTGCGCGTTTCATAGAGTCAATATGCAGTTTTCGAATTGAATAACTTATCAAATTAATAAAAAAGTTATTTAATGTCTAAAAGTTTGGTAATGCGCTAAAATGTAAGTATATAAAGGAACAACAGGTAGACATCATCCTGGTCATTATTGTAATCCCGGCGAGAAGAAGAAAAATATTGATAGGCTATATGGTGCTCTTTTTATTAGGTAGGTAATCTTTTAGTGGCTTTTTGGAATTTGTTTTAGTCTTTATGCATTTCAGCTGTGTTGGTAAATTCTTAAAAAAAATATTCTTTTATTGCATATTTTCTTTACTACTGTTGTTGCGTAGGTGTGTACCTCTCCATATATATCAAAGCTATTCTTTTTCTCGTAAATCCAAGACGCACTTTCTAATATATAAAAACTTACAAGGGTAAGTATGTATAATTCTTTTAACAACTGCTAGCAACTGTTTGTGCTTTTCTGTTCCACGTTTTTGCTGGGGTCCAGAACAACATAATATCGGAGCTGCGTCTCAATCTCACAAGAGTAGTAAATTTTTATGACGTATTCGTGGTATTGCCCCTAATTGACAAACTTTGGTGTTTAATTTCTTTATCAATTGCTCTGGCTGTTCCTTTCAGGTGAGCAACTGATCCTAAGTATAGTGAAAAAAGCAGCGTGATAGAATATGATAGAATATCGCATCGTGAGACTCCTGCATTAATTTCTATAGTTTGTGAGATAAAACACTCACCATTTGCGGAGGGAATTAACGGGAGCTGGATATTTTTTACTCAGTAAGGCCCGACGCATTCACCATTCCGATTACTTATTTGATAGATGTGTTACTGAATGCTTAGGGGTCGATTCTCGGATACTTTTTTGGACAGAACTATAATATTGATCCAATATCATATTTGAGGTTATGCGCGTTGATAAATAATGTAAACACCGGTCACACATGTACCAAAAATTGTATAGAAAATTACAGATAGACATCGATGTTTCGATATATGATTATCTGCATTTCTAATGCAATTTTATATTAATGTTTTCGGTATAGAAATAATACCATTAATAGAGCAATTTTGAATTATCTTAACTATTTGCTTTCTACCCGAACAATGATTAGTGTTCTGTAACTGTATTTTAGATTGCGCACGAGATTCTAAAATTTTCAAAGGTGATGGAAAACCAATGAAACACACATGTGAAGATGATGGAAACTATAGATCGTTACAAACAACTAATGAAATACGTTTTTGTGTGGACAACGATGGGTTTAGAAAAAGTCCCTTTATTAACGACATAAGTGAGATAATTGCTTGTGATGAATATTTTGAATAATTAATCGCAATTAATACGATTTATACGAATAAAAGAGTTTCATAATTAAAATGTTTTATTTAGTAATTAATCTATTATAATTTTAACGTACCGTATATTTGTATATCATTAAAATATTTTCATAGATGATCCGACACCAATACATGTATTATTTATTGCGTTAAAATGGTTAACTCTAATTATTTACAAAAAAAACTAAAATACAGGCAATTTAATACGTTACAGTAATCAAAATTTATTAAATCCAAAATTAGATGTTTATTTGTAGTATTATTGATTTATTCATTAATTTTATGATGAACAAAAATTCAATTAAGAGTTGGTATACTGTACTACCATTAAGACTCAAATGTATTGCTGTAATAATTTTTCACGAGATTCACAAACTAATGGAATGTTTACATTTCAATTCATGAGTGAAGTACGTTGGTAATGTAATTACACCCACTTGACATAAAAGAAAAAATATTACCATCTTAAATAAAAAATTACATCATAAAAACAAACGAATGTTTATTATCTTTTTATACAAGCCCAACGTCAATGAAAATCGTACTTATATAAATTATATTACTTATATAAAATTATAATATAATTGCTTTAATGTCGGCCCCAGACGATGTGCATACTCAGCTAACCACACACATTTGTCAAATGTATACGTACGCATGTATCCGTCCTTTTGATTCGTGCTAGTTTACCGAAAATCAGCGGGATCATTACTCATAACTAATGTTGACTGAAGTTGACCTCCAACACGCTAAGCGAATGTTGTCCAAATGCACACATCTCTGGAATCAGCTTAAGAGACCTTTAACTCTTGAATTATCAATTTATTACATACTAAACGAAAAAAAAAATAGTAATTAACGTAACTCAATGAAATTTGTACATTAAATAAGATCACTGAAGTTCGTTCGTACTTGGACTTAAAACTTAATTACGACATGTAAGCCATAATTTGCCCAACTGACCCTATCCTGCTGAAATACGAGGACACGGAATTCAAGATACACTTTTACAATTAAAGGAAGTAAATGATTGTTCAGTATATCTTAGTACTTCGTAGCATTAACGGTTTTAGACGTTTACTGGCACAAATTAAACCATTTTTCATTTGAAAGTTACCTAAACGGTTTTTCTGTTTTCTTATTAAACTTGAAGTTCCATTCGGGGAGGGGCGGGGGGCGATAAACTAATTCGTGCAGAATATATTTGAAAAGACGAATTTCATTGATATTGGGCTCATGGGATATTGGATGTCAGATGCAAAAAATAACTCATTTCTAAGGGATATAAGTTTAAATATGTATGAGTTAATGAAGTTCGTCTAGTTTAACGCTTATGGTGGATTTAGCAGCCATACGGCCTAAATATTTAAAATTCATTGGGAAGTCTTTGAAATTACCAGTCTCAACAAACTACGTGATGTTGCTTCCCAAACAAGTTAATAATTTTTTTTTTAGTTATTGTTCAATAAATTGACAATATTGTTTACATATAATGTTGTATAGTGGTTAAAGTTGTTTTTATAATCAATTTTATAGTAAATCGTATATAGGATGCCAAAAGTTGGCCATACATTTGACTAAATTATTTTATTACATACATGGTTATGTAATATAAATTTTGTTTTAAGACAATTGAAAATGGGACATTATTGCAAACTGCAGTCAGCAGTAATGCTAATGAATTAATAAAAGATATTAAACATTTTGTACGTTTTAACTAGGTCAATAAAGAAACTAGGTCAACGGGATTTCATAATGTAGAAATGTGATGAGTACACTAAATTTTCAAATATACACTTTTGTTAAATAAAATATTCTCACGACTAGAATTGTTGGTTAACCACAAATAAAATATTCTCATTACAAAAATTGTAATTCATTGAGAAATAAAATATTTTCACAACTACAAATGTAGAGCAACGACAATTAAAATATTCTCACAATGGTTGTAAGTCAACGATAAATATTTATATAGTAACTGTATTATATAACGGTATTTTATTTTTGACGAAAATGTTCACCGGTTATGGTTACGGTTTAAAAATATAAAACGATTCAACTGATTTTCAATTTAAACTCTGCTCATCGGTTATAGGAACGTCGAAATATTTGGCACCGCCAGCTCTGGACTTCCCGCACAAATATTAAGGTTAAGTTCAGACATGTAAGCTGGACCGTCCTACTAGCGATATTCGTGGTGATCCTAGACACGTTATAAAAAAGTTATATACATCAGGTGAGGTCTTTTACTAATTATAGTTATATATTACTAATTATTTTACTAATTATAATTTAGTTAGAAATTATAGATACATCTATTATTATTGTATTACTGTTGGATTGCAATAAATAAATAAAATAAATAAATGATCACATGTTTGAAATTTGAAAATTTACTTTTGCAGTGCTATGGAACAAACAAAATATGTTAAAATACTACGTGGACAATTGCAAAGAAGATCAAGAAGTCAGAAATCAACAACCAAAAAAGAAACCGCTCAAAGACACGAAACTGGAGAAGAGTAAAGGAGTTAGGAGGTGCTTTTGATAAATATGGGAATGGATCCCAAAAAAAAAAAGCTTATCACCCACAAAAAAATAAATAAGGGGTTAGATTTTCTAACTTCATTTCCTGTTTTTTTTTTGCTTGCCAAAAATGTGCTGCCCGTATAATATATCAAACAACTGAATGTGGCCCGAAGGAAAACGACGATGAGTATCGCTGCTCTAGACCAAGCGTCCCGCTTCACCAATGTTAAAATCTTGCCACCTTATAATAAACCTAATATCATTAGAACTGCATTTAGAGATTGAAATTTAGTGGAACCATCTAAAACGCAGTTAAACAGTTTTTTACGAACTTTAATAAGAAGACAAATGTATGGACCACCACTATTTCAAATAACGAATTACGTGAATGGTGCATCAATAGAACTGTCATCCCAGATATTTGTGATGCTGTTAACATAGAATGCTGTTAATTAGTAACGTAGTGATGCTGTTAACGTAGAAAATCAAGATATGAAGATAGGCTAGGAAATTTAGAAAAATCAAGCATGATTGATACAAGTTCATCCAACTTTCAAAATTAGTTGGCAAGGCTATCCTTTGATAGTTGCTGAAAGTAGCGACAAGATCAAAGTAGCGCCAGAGCGAGAATGCAAATGATTTTGCCTTCATATTTGCAGCCCTGTGTAAGTTCAATATGACTTGGAAGCCAACAGTATTATTGACAGATGGACATGCTGCTATTAATAATGGATTTACTAGTATTTTTGAAAAATACGATCTTATAATTTAGTTATATATAAGATCGTATTACGATCTTCCAAGTATTACAATCCATTCTAAAAAGACTGAAATCCATCAAGGGCTATGATCTAATCAAAAATGATATTAGTTTGTTACATCCTTGTGGCAGTAATGACATTTTTACTAAACCTTCGCAAATGTATCTAGAAAAGTGGTACTTGAAAGATAATCCAAGTATTACTGAATTTTAGAAATATTCTAATAACGAATGGTTGAAAAGGAGTGGAAATTTGTATGAAGGCGTAATAAATTGGTATGAATTTACCCTATTACCAAAATGGTATTGAATCTACATAAGCAATAATCAAGAAGGAACATACAATAAGAGAGCCACTACCAGTTAAAAAAAACTAGATGGTCTGTTGTTGAAATGGTCGAAATATTGAAATCCTACATCACGCAACTACAAAGAATTTTACTTAAAAGTGAATATATCTCTGAAAGGCCTTACTGATGCCTATCAATGGGCCCATTTAAATAAAATAATAATGCAGGTGGTTAATACGTTTTATACGTATTCTTCAACTTCGGAAACTAACTCCTTGTCAGTTAGCATTTTGTTGCAGCATTGACAAGGAGCTTTAAGAGGCGCTGATCAAATCCGATTTCAATCTCTCCGATGAAGATCATCCAGTTTTTGTGCCGTCACATTTTCATAACATCCATTGAGATGCGCAAATCACTTCAGGCTCGTGGATTTGATGTGCCAAAATCTTCAACTACAATTAAAGACATGGTTAAGAAATATGGACATGTTATTCGACAAAAATACTTTAAAAAGTTGAAGGGTCAAGACAAACGTTTCGACGAGTGGCCTTCCAATAAAAACCTTCGTTATTTGAACATCAATTTTCACATCAAGAAATAGTTCTGGAATGTGGAACTGGTTAGAGTGCATCGATCATTGCCAGCAGAGAGCTGCATTAAACTTCTCGAAGAAAATCTAAATATATTTGGATTAAACCTACATGAAGATATTGTGTGTATCACGACGGACGGTGCACTCGTAATATAAAAAGTAGGAAAATCACTCTATTTCGCACATGCAAAATAGACAGTATTAGCAGTATTAGATGTCCTCTACAAAAAAAAATCCTAACCGAAAAATGAAGTTGAAGACGACGCTACAGCGATTCTGAAAATGAAGATAACAGGGATGGATTCGACATTATTAATGAAGCAGATGAAATGGTCGACATGGAAAATAGCCTACATTCATTAGTCCAAATCGTAAGAAGTGTTCTAAAATTAGTTCGCAAATTGCCAACAAGAAACGATATTCTCCAGAAACACGCCAAAGAACAATATCGAAAAGAAATTCAATTAATGGTTGACATGAACACTCGGTGGAATAGCCTGTTTTTATGTTGGAACGGTTTTATCATTTAAAAAACTGTATTTTTGAAATCATTGATTGATATGGGATCACTTGTTTCGTTTGAAGAGGAAGAATTTGAATTAGTCAATAATTTGGTGAATACGTTTGTAAAATTAGCAGTTGAAGCATTTTACCGTCATGACGCTACACTTCTCTCAGCTGATACAACTATATCATGTGTAATACTTTATTGAACTACAGCAGTCCCTACAAGAAAACTTGATAAAGATAATCCAAGTACGACGAAATGAATTCTAAAATCCGATCCAAAAAACGAACAACTAGATATATAATAAGTATAGTAAAACAAGAGTTAGCAAATTTTGAAATTGAGAGTAAGCGAGGAGTAAACCTCGAAAGATGCTATGAGCAACTATATTCCATACCACCTGCCAGTGTGGAATCTGACGCCAATGATTCAATGGTTTTTTTCAGGATTTCTTAAGGTAGTGACCAAAATTAGATCATCACTCAACGACGAAACTTCGACGGATATTTTGAGCTTTCTAAGGACTCATTTTAAGTCAGAAAATAATAATTGAATTGATAATATTTTCAGGCATATTTATGTTTACTGTATATTGTTTCGTGTATTTATACTTATATTAACAAAATAAAATTCGTGTTTAAAATATTTATTTTCTATTTTCTTTTATACATTCAGATTTCCGGTGGTGGCACCAGGATCCCGCGATTGAAAATTTCCAGTACCGTAATCCCGGTTCTAAAAAAACATTCCTGGATTGGAAGCACTGTGCGGTATCAAATTTTATTTGTTTATGACATTTGTTTTTGTTGCTAAATTTAGCGTAATTCCAGCTAGAAAGAAAATTTGAAATTTATTTTGAAAGAGAAAACTTTTCAATTATTATTAGAGATATACTTCTTGTTGAAAGAAATATTACATATTTATATTGTTATTTTGCTTAAATTATTTTTCTTCGGTGTCAATGTTTTTATGGAATTTAATTGTTTCTTGTCAACATATCGGGAATTGAAATCGTCACAAAATGTCTAAGTTAAATATCGAGCATGCGTTTAAAATGATGCCAGAATTTAAGGGGAATAGAGCGCGATTTCACAAATTCATATCATGTTGTGACATAGTCAACGCGAAGATGGCGGCGGGTGCAGCCGACGCGATTAGCCGGACCTGCATGTAATATAATGAAATATAAGTTCTAAAATCTGGGAGAAACTTAAAACTGCTTTGCAGAATCAATTCTTAGAAAATCGTTCATTAGCTCAAATTCAAACGGATCGCATCCGTTCTCGCCAGCGTTCAAACGAACATGTTCGTAATAGACTGGAAAACAAACGGTCAAATGACTTAGACGGTGCTTGCATTGCTTTAGAGGTGGAAGCCTCTTCAAAAGTAGTAATATATTGATATATGTACTATATATCTAAATAAAATAATTAATTCAAATGCACGTGCAACTTTTGGTATCCTGTATACGATTTACTATAAAATTGATTATAAAAAAAATTTCATCCAGTGCACAAAAATACCGTCGACTTTATGGAGAAATTAGTATAGTTCGGTGTAGTGAAATACAGGGTATCACATATCCCTAGTTTATAGGTACTTGGTTCGTGTAAGCATCATTGACCGTACGTAAAAATTGCCAAAGAACACTGCTCCTATACCAAAACGTAGAAGTGTTTATTCTCATAAGAACAATAAAATTTCGTATTCGCTTTAAGGTCAATGGGAGTCTCGTCGTCTGACCATAATAAAATTATAAAGCAGAAGAGTGTTTACGGTATATATAATTTTATTTGTCTGATGAGGAAACGATAGATGCTCTTGAAACGCGCCACGAGTCTCCTCAGATTTCAAACTGATTTTCTTCAAGTTAGCTGGCTAATTGGGCCGTCACTTGTATCTGGCGCCGTATAAGATTTGGATTATGTGGACAGGTGTCGCATCTTAACCGGGCGGGGCTTGCGTACTGATCCCAGTTAATGCGAAGCGATCTGGACGAAGCACTAGAAAGCTATTTTTTTGAACACTAAGCCTCTATACTCGAAGGTTAGTAAGGATGTGTCGTCCGTACATTAATCAAAGCTCAATTTAGTTACAAAAGCGTACTGTTGCAACGTTCGTGAAACTTTAGATTTAACTGTAGATATCACGGACTTTACAGGAAGGTCACTATTAGGTCAAAATCCAGATAGTGCAAGGTACGTGCGAACTTGTCTAGCAGAATAGTGAGATGGAATGCGTTTCATAACTTTATGGAGCGTATCGTAGGGACTGTATTTGAGATAACAACTTCAAATAAAGTGTACGGCCTCGGTCTCCAGAGTCGAGATTGCGTAGAAAAGTCCAAAAGCGAGATTTTCGGCTCTGATTGGCATACACCATGTTATTTAAACCCTCGCTTAGAATGACATGGAAGTGATGGAGCATTCGAATGTCAGAAATATTAGGGTGCGGGTCGGAAGTCAACTCTCATCTGCAGTAATGATTTCTAGCGAGGTGATCATAGGCAGTGCATTGGGCCCTTTACTTGTTTGCATTGCCGATCTGAATAAAATTCGAAAGTCCGACATTTCCTTTTTCTGGATGATGTCAATGTATATGCGAACTCGTTAATAGATACAAATGGACTCCAAAGGGATTTAGATAATATCGGTAAATGGTGCAAACAATGGGAATTGGATTTGAATGCTGATAAATGTACAGTAATGTATTTACGTAGTAAAAATCCGAGTAAAGTGAGTCAACAAAAAGACCTGGACATCCCTATTTGCGACAACGTGAAATGGGATCATCATATTGAAAGTTAATAAAGAAAACAAATTGTCTCATTTTTGAGGTATAAAAGTGTTCTTCAACATTGGCGCCTACTACATTTCTGAGAATATGCAAAACAAATATTCGTCCCCAAATGAAATATGCATCGTCGGTATGGTCAACATATTTCATAAAAGGCATTGAACTCCTTGAAAGAGTTCAACGTCGAGCTATAAAGGTTGTGGAATGAACAACTCCTGCAAGTTCTGTAGCTGCCATTATGTATGAACACACTATGTATACACTAACTAACACACTAACTACACACTATGTATGAACTAAATACTCTTGTACAATTGCATGGTCACAGCTTTAAATTAAATACAACGCAATGGAGGTAATTTCCGCGACGATATTTCCTCTCGAATCGAATTGTGCAGGCATGGAACTCGTTGCCCAAATTTGTGATTGTCTCAACTTCGGTCAATGCATTAAAAATAGCTTAGGTGCCTTCTGTGTGAACGAAGAATAAAATAGCAATAACATGTGAATAACAGTCTCTCTTTTTTATGTAATTCATAAGTAAATACTTAAATATTGAATATGTAATTGTTAAATAGCGATAAGATTATTTCGGCGGAATCCGCTCTCTTATCATTAATAAATAATAATAATATAATAAATGATAATTATAAAAGCGATAGGTGAGGATACAAGTTCTCAAGAAAGTGTTTGATTGGAATTGAAAGACGCTCCAATTTTACATATTATCATCAACCTGCCAATTCATAGTCCGACAGTAAACACAAAAGCGGAAATCCGAGCCACCTAAAGATGACTCTCTTCGGATAACCAAATAGACTCTGGAGGTTCAGACAGTACTCATTCATAAGTTGGTCTCGTTTACACCTTATGTGAAGTTGTTATCTCACTAATGTCTCAACGATACGTTTCACAGCGATATGAAACACATCCGCCTGTTACACTTCCGATAGACAGCTTCGAACCTGCCTCATACTATCTAAGTAGATCGTGACCTAATAGTGACCTTCCTGTAAAGCCGGTGACCACTACATTTAAATCTAAAGGCTACAACGCTACACTTCAAGTACCTTCGTAAGTCTCGGTTAACATACTAAATTTGAGCAGCGGTAAGTCGTGCATGTGCTTACTAGACGTCGTGTAAATAGTCTTAGTGTTCAAAGAACATGTTACCTTTCTAGACGACTCCAACAACCTGTGCCCGTTACAAGTAGCCAGATGCCATTGTATTTCAACGCTGCGGAGTGAAACGATGAGACAATAGTGAGTTAACAACTTCAACAACTTAACTAACCAGGCTCGTTAGGTATGTTGTTGCCAGGCTCTTCTGGTTCCTCCCGCCAAAGAGTCATAGTTACTCCCACCATAAAAATAAATAATTTAGAATCCTTATAAGAATAAATAATTTGGAGTGAAAGCACAGTGTTTTATTTAATTAATTCAATCATTCCAAAGCACTGAAATCTTCAATCGATTCTTGAACAGATCAATGCCAACGAAAAGATTCACTAATTCAACTTTAATATATTTTTTTTAAGAATAATGACATTTATAGCTTATTTCAATGTTAAAATCAATTACAGTGTAAGACTTTCGTACACATTTTCATTCGAAGAGTTAAAGACTAGAATTAAAACATATATTAGAAATTAAATAAAAATACATATTCGATATTAACAAACTTTTGCAGTCCAGATGGATGGAATTATCGTTATATATGTTAAAGCTATATTGTTTATATAAGAAAATTGTTAAAAGAAATATGTTTAAATAAGAAAATTGCACTAATATAAATCGGAATATTAGTATCAATAAACTCAAACTTACGTCACAACCATTTAAGTGAGACTCTTAAAATTGGCTTATTTATACTGGATGAATTTACAAGAATTATTCAAAATATTATGTCCATCATAAATTTAAAATATTATGGTGTTGAATTAATAATTATCAGTACGAATTGTGTTCAACGGACTAATGGAAAATAGAATACTAAACGAGAAAGGGTATACATTTTTATTATACGAATTTATTTTAAATGAAACAATTTAGATAGTGGATCGTGTTAATTTAGTGGACTGTCTAGACTAGAATATTTCGGCAAAGCTAAACTTAGAAACATTGTTGTCAGCATCATTTCATATCTTAAATTCATATTGTTGTTAGAAAGGCATAGCTATAAAACTTTGGCTCGTCTAAATGTTCCAGTTTAGATGATCCATAAAGTTGGATCGTCCAAACTTGAAGTTTTTGCTGAGCTATATCTCCTATGGGTGGCTGTACTTTGTGCAGGATCATTTCGTCAAATGCAGGGAAGGCTAGCTGCTTTTGCTTAATAAAAGTGAAAGAAATTGTCAAAATAATGTCCCGCCCAAAATAGCCCGTCAAAATATAGGGCTATATACATGCTGAGCTCTATAGTAAAATTATATGAAAGTTTACTTCTAAGCACCTAGTAACGACTGCAAGAGCACATAGACCAGACACATACATTGAGCATAAATCAGTACCGGCTTTCCAATAAAAGCACCGTGAATGTACTACGGTGCACAGATGATTGCCAGAAAAGCGGCCAATGGCAGAAATCTATACGTACTGATAGCATTGGACAGCAACGCGTTTAATAGTGTATCTTGGCCAGAAATTTTAAAGGCGGTCAAGGCAACGCCAAAATATCTACGCATGATGATACAAGCATATTTAACTGAAAGAACGATAGTAGAGTGATAATCTTCATAGTGCTCCACGCATAGTGCAAACTGCCATTATGGGCGCAAGCAGCGTTACATAGAAATAGCATAAAAGCAATTCAAACCAAGGCACAAAGAATCCACCCTCGCCATAACGTGGGTTTATAGGACAGTGTCTACGCCGGCGCTTTTAGTAATTGAAAGTACCCTACCTCTGGATCTGGAAGCAATGGAGAGACTTGCCTCACGTAGCCCTTGGCAGAACACGGCAGTTTCGCGTCCTACTTGTATGGTATCAAGGAAATATGGAGTCCGCCATGCAAATACGGCCAAAGAGAAGAAGTCGACGTCGAATATACTCTTCTACGTTGCAGACATGGAAGAGGCAAAGAGACATCATGAAATGAGTATAAGTGAAATAAAGACTCCGGAAGATATAGGTAATGCCTTGGTCAAAAACGAAAGGTCATGGGGTATAGAAGCATACACCTCGGAGGTTACGTGGACAAAAGAAAGTGACGAATGCCGCTAAGGTCATACAGAGACGACATAGACGAAGGTCATACGAGAGCATGAGAAGACCCAGCAATTCGATAGCGTAACCAGGCCAGAAAAGTCCACAAATGAAAGACACTCAGAAGTAATGCTAACGCAGATCCAAAGTGGCTGGAGGGGATCCCGGGTGTCCCGACAAGCGCGGAAGGGGGTTTAGTGTAGCTGCGCCTGTATTACGGACGTGGCAACTGCTAACCACTGGTATTATGCCCGCTTGCTGGTCAGTCTAACGGCGCTCAGTCAAGACACCAATGCCCTACGACGCCTGCTGAGCATATTTTTGACCTTTAACATTCGGAAGAAAAAAAAATTGGAGATATTTGCCATAGTCCAAAATTGAAAATAATTCACTTAAGAGGACTAATTTGTCCGGATTCTACGATAAAGTTTTATTAGCTTTGTAAAAATACATTATTTAAAGCTGTAACTTTTTAAATTTTAGATTGCTGAATGAATTCCCGAAGTTTAACATTTGAAAAGTTTGACACTAACCTCAAAGTTAGAAAATCGTTTACTTGTATCGTCTACTTGTACTATCAGACTTTCTTACAATCGGACTTCAATTAAAGATATCTGCCACTAGATGATCAATTTTAATATCTAATTTGTTGTAACACAGACACTTGCCATCAAATTTGGATAAACAAGTCTAATATCTTAATTAATTGAAAAGATTATCAGCCCAAATGATAAATTGCCAGAAACAAAAAAAAATTGGCAAATTATTTGGTTTCATCGAAGCATTTAATAGTTTAATTGACGTACTGAAGAATCAATCGCATCTTTGTTGAAACATTGTTGATTGAGCAACATCTTCTCTCGATAACAGTTATATAAAGAAATCGCAAAATTTGTAGCGTTCGAAATAGAGTTTGTAATTTTTTCCGCATTTCCTGTGTATCATGACGTATGCTATTTTCCATCACTGGTATCGAGTAATTGAAATTTATTTAGATAAGATATTAATTATATTAAAATACAATCAATATTTTTTATAATTAAGCCAATCCTTAAAATTTACTTACCACTTAAATAAAAAAAATTTAAAACTTTTAAACAGGTTAATTAAAAGAAAAATATTAAAACTTACATAATACGTATATAAAAATTAAACATTATTTCTGTACATCATATACATACAATAAGTTATAATTTATATGTTTATTTTTACATTTAAAATATATAAATTCGATTATAATATTATTATATATAAATCTATTGCAATAATAACGTATAAATTACATATTGCACTTTTTTATCGATTTATTAAATAAATTAAAGCTACATTCATCTTGCGTGTTTTTAATAAATTAGTATTTAGTTAATTTATATCAATCTCATCATATTATAATATTTTGGACCCCCAAATTTTAATTTGAAAAGTATTACGATTAAATTACCGATAAATTTTTAAGTATCAGGACTTTAATGTCATCACGACGAAACAATATTAATTAAGCCTTATATATATGTATTTTAAAGTACGTAATTAAAAATGAAATTCGTTGTACTTTTTTTATATATTGTTAATGTTTAATTTAGTATCCATTTGTGGGTTTCTGGTCTTTATAATAGTATTAATGTATTTGAATCTTTTATAACTGTTAACTGTACATATCAGAGAAACATATTTTGAGATATGTACAATAAACTATATATTACTTGTCGTTATATGTTTCGAATGAATGTATACTTATTATACTCCTTTAATCACGCGAAGTAGTTAATCCTTCAAGTGCTGAAGCCTTTCG
Source organism: Adranes taylori (assembly GCA_009867245.2). NCBI lineage: Eukaryota > Metazoa > Arthropoda > Insecta > Coleoptera > Staphylinidae > Adranes > Adranes taylori. Next base: position 14,846 of record WYDF02266755.1, read on the forward strand.
TCATTCATCTAATTCATCCATGCGACATCTAACGGCCATTTCTACAACTTCTAAGCTCGGGTAATCAAGTTCCTTGACCAAACATAGGACGGCGGATAATATATTTGAATTCTAAAATTAGATAAGATATTATATTATAAAACTATTGTGGATCGTTTATTATCTTTCATGTGCACACGATTTATGCATAAAAGTATATAGGATTTATGAAAACTTTCTACTTCGAGCTATTGATTAATGGGCACGTTTTAGAAGTTCATGAATCCAACAAAGCGTGGACAGAGTCTGTTTTTATCGATACTTATATTGTGACATCATCACTATACTATTTGCCTATCATCACTATCATCACATCACTATAGAATTTGACATCATCACTATACATTACAACTTGCAATATTCGATAAAAGATAGATGACAGTCCGGGCATACCATTGACAGCATATAAATGCATTAATAGAAATAGGAAACCTTTTGTCTAAAATTTCTACAGTTTCAGAATACAAAACAAAGTTTCAAAACTTCTCCAACGTTCCAATTAATACGCTGAAAAGTTGTAGGAGCTTTGAAACCCAATTAAGTTGGTTGCTGTAGAGCTATAGTCCTTGCTCTTCTGAATTAAAAGATTATTCATTAAGATCTGGAGAATTTGAGAATTTCTGATTGTTTACAGATACATCTGTAGTTCGTTAAGTCACTTATTTTCTTCACCTGATTTATAGCGGGCAGGATAGTTTCACAGTTTATAGTAGTCGATTAGGTAACTTTCCTCTCAATCAAAACAACGAAGATTTTCTAAATCAATTCATTTAGACTCAGGAATTTTCAAAATGTGCTTCCAATAATAATCTCGACATGTATTTTTTGAAATTTTTATTTCAAAGTCACACACAATATTGAAAATAGAATGAATCAATGAATTTCAGCTCTTGTTCTCGTTTACTTTGATTATGGCCTGCAATTGGGAAATGAACGAGTTGCATGCTGCACAAACGTGCCGTCTCTTTGCCCATTCTCTACAAAAAGTCGCTTTCAACGCGTCCACACTCTCATATCTTTTAGTCAACACTATGGCATCTGGCATACTCCAGACAGAGACATTCATTGAATTCGCATCAGGTGAATTCCAGAGCCATTGTTTCTCGGAAATAAAAAGTGGAACAGTTTGTTTTTTGTAAAAACGCTTTGTTCACTTTGGCTCGGTGCTGAGTCTTGTTGAAATCTAAACGACTCCGGACCGAATTGTTTACGCACCCACGGCAGCAAGATTCCTATTCACGCTACTCAGTTGCATTTATCGTTACGTCACAGTCCACACAACTAGCTATATTTAGCGGACACTGCGGCTCATACCTTGACCTTAGCAGGTTTTTGCGATCTGGTCGCCACACGAAGGTTCAAATTATCACTTGACTTTCCCTTTAACCAAAATCAATCATTTCGTTTGATTATCATTAGCTAAATGGTGAAGTGAGTTTTTCATCCAAAAAATTATGTTCGGAAACTCGCTACAATTGTGCAAGTGCGCCACCTACTTTGCTCTTTCTAGCCGCTGCTTACGCTGTCATTCGTTAAGACTGTAAAGTTTTTACATCTTGTATGGCCTCAATTGAAGTTCATTTTATGTATGAAACATCCCAAACGGATATTTGCAGTTTTTTCGCTGTTTGAGTTACACTGCGTCGTGGATTTCGTTCAATCTTCACTTTTTGCACAATTTATTTGCTGGTTGCTGACTTTTTTCAACCGGTACCATCAGCAGCAATGAATTTAAGATTATATTGTCACGTAAGAGAGAAAAAAACAGAGTACAAGAGAGAAGAGATATAGCAATAAGTAGGCGGAGTACGTACCAACAAAATGTCAGGCATGATAGTATTTATTTGAAATGTTTTTCACCGACTGAACAATCCCTCTGTGGTTAGTTTTACCTTTATGATAATCTCTAATTACCCGGGAAATTTCTTTGTCATCTGCAATAAATGTGATGTGTTTTTTGGACAGCTAATAATGATTAGGGCGTTGTTACTGAAAATTTCTATAACACATTTCTGTAACTAAAATCTCCATAAAGTTTTCGTGAATCAAAATTGAAATAATATTTTTTCCTTTAAGCGGTATATACTTTTAGAAAATTATTGATTTCTTGTCTGTTGTTGGCTTTAGGAATTTTAACTAAGTATTTGTTTTGATTTCCAACTTTTATGTGTTTAACCGGTTATTACGGACCGTAATTATATAAAACACTATTATATAATTGACATTTTGTAACACTGCCTGTATCGTTGTAACGTGATATGGTATGATATACATACACATGTTGCAACTCACGAACGATAGCTGGTTGTAACTTTCCAGCCAAATAAAGTGCAATCACACAATTACGTTTCAACTCCATAATCGAAAAAATGACAATGATTGGTGTTAGAAAATAATTCTTTTACGTGTTAGTCGTTAAATGAAATGTCATTTTTCAAATTTTCAACGCGCTGTCATTTACATTTGATATATAAATTAAAATATTTAAGATTTGCAAGATTATAAACTTATATAAATTATACTGGTCGATATGCTTTTTTTACAAGATATCTAAATAGTGATTCTAGTGCATTTTTGTATCCTGAATTCAAATATGTAATCAGAATGTTTCCATCGGGCACAGTTTCTGTCTGACAGTCGCTTTTCAAAAACTGCTTTTAACGTTATCTTTGCCTTTTCATAGAAATATTTAACTTATATTTAGCGGTTTTATTCAACTCATATTTAAAGGAATGAAATGCTGTTTTACTCAGAAGTACAGGATATGATTCTGCATGTTTCGAGAGTAGAGGGACATGAGGTAACCTAGTTCCGACATTCGCAGACCTATTTTATCTGCCGTTGTGTTGCGTCAAAAGCGTCGCCAGTATTGACGTGGACATGAGCGTGTTGGAACGAATACATTTTACTTATGCGTTTTTTCATTTCAAATTGTATTGTGTTTCGTGTAGAATAGTATTTTAGTTTTTTTATTATGAACAGAAAGTGTTTAAATGATGCGCATAATTTCTGTTACATTTGCGATGAACTGACTTTCAAGTCTCAGGCGAAATTTCACGCCGCTTGTGCGTAAAAGTTATGAACTTTATTATGGCTGTCAAGTTGGTGATTTTGGTACACACCATATGCCATTTGCAATTCCTATGCTTTGGAGGGAACCGAAAGATCACTTAACAGATTGTTATTTTTGTTTAACAAAGATTAAGGGAAACACATCTAAAACAAAACATATAGTTAATTATCCAAATTTACCATCTGCAATGAGGCCCGTCTTACAGTATACAGACACACAGGCTTTACATAGGTCCGTCATCAATCATCTGAACTTAAATAAATTGTATATTCTAAATTGTAAATCAAATTGTATATTTTACATTATATATTTACAAAATCCTCTTTTATTCCTACCCTTTTCCTACTAATTCAGTGCCTATCCTCTGTGGATGTTGGCTATCACATTGGTCCAAATTATTTTATTCACTACCGCTCTGAATAGAGCTGTCGATGTCATTCCAGTCCATGTTGTAAATTTCGTAGCCACGATATTCGTCTTCGTCCTGTTGACATTCGGCCCTCTATTTCCCCCTGTAGGATGAGTTGAAGAAGGTGGTATTTTTCATTTCGCATGATATGTCCGAAGTATTCCAATTTTCTGCGTT
>WYDF02266766.1:0-18542 GCA_009867245.2 Adranes taylori
AATCATGACCGTTTGGCCAGTCTTCCAGTCTACTGGGAAATGTCCTAATAGGAGACACTGGTTAAATATATCTCTTATAAGTTGAATGGTTTCTGGTGGAATGTTTCTTAGAACAAAGTGTAAGTTTTATGCTATAGAGGGCGCCAATTTTATCCTAGTGTCACTATTTCATATAGGCATTTATTTTGAGAGTTGAATTTTGTTAATTAGGGGCATCATTAGACGATTGTGATTCTAAGAGTAATTCTCAGGATAATATAAAGATATAGCATTCTCGTGGCATTATGCGCAGTACGCTACTAAATTGCATTTGGAGCTTGAAATAACTGGCTGAACATGGAGTAACTGTTCCTGTAACATGGAGTAATAGTTGAGAAACTACCCCTGAGTGCCTGCTGCACCCAGACGACTTGATTAGTGTAATTGTATGGTTCTGACTGTATTTTTGTAGAGATTGGTGATTGGTGATGTTGCTACAATATTGACTTTTCGATGCCGAGGTCAGTTCTATTGGCCAATGTTTAAATTTCGCACAATAGTAAAAAATAATAACAATTGTAAAATATCGACAATAATAAAAAATAATAATAATAATAAAATAATAATAAAAAGAATAATAAATTAAAAATAATGAGAATAAAAATAGAAAAATGTCGAAAATAATAAAAAATAAAGATAAATTAAAACTAATAGGAATTAAAATTCAAATTTCGCGCCAAATATTCGAAAAAATTCGAATCTGGACTTCCTCTGGATTTTCAAATGACAACTGTCAAACTACCAAACTATTTATAGTAGACCCCAAAATACCGGTGTCGCGAAACAGCTACTTTTTACAGGTTTCAACGGCTGGATGGCGGTACAGAATCCCCAGTCTGCAACTACTCACCACCACTATTTTAACGTGTTTAATGTCAATTTGATTTGGCAGTGGAGATATTTATTATGGTAAATTTGAACTTATTGCGCGAAATTTTATTATTGAATTATAATAGGGAAATTTTAATTAGAAAATATTTAATAAATATGCTTGATGGATGGAGAATACCTATTGAGGCAATTTAGCTGAATGGTGTAAATATTAGGCTGAGTGCCAGTTGAACAAATTGTATGTACCCATTGTATATATTGTCACATCCCGTAAAATAGGATAGTGACTAGAGGTTTTGCTAGATGCTAGTAAAGAGAAAGCCATTTAATCTTAAAATGGTACTCCGAAAAAAAATGGAAGATTATTTTAAAATAGTTAGATTTAATTATTTAATTAAACATTTTGTTACTTTGACAAAACATAGTTGCAATTATTTAATTGAAAAGTAGTTTATTAATTGTTTTTATCAATTCTTCTATAGTTAAATAATAGTAAATAAATCTAGATGACGATGCAGATAACTTTAATTTATTTAAATTTATACATGGTTAAAATCGACCCTTAAACTTCTATTGCAAAATAATAATTAATAAAAGTAGGCCTTATATTCTTGTGTCGATACCAGATGGCATGATAAACAATAGAGTAAAATCGCGAACTGAACTGTTTTATTTCTAGTTTTAAATTGAGCGAGTTTTGAGTTAAACTGCCTCTTATACCACTCTCTCGATCAAATGTTTGTCAACTATGTTCCATTAGGAAAGCCTAGCATCTGTCCTTGACATTTACTTCTCCTCGAATGGAATTTAACTCATTTCCGTTTTAACTAAACTCGTGTAAAAAAATTAATATATCTTTCCTTCGTTAATTGAGAGTTTAAAGATTTGAGGTTGACAGCTACATATATAATTTATATCTTTTTTATATTCTAATAATAATTATGGTTTCCAACTAGCTGTGCATATTTAATTAATCACTTATATTTTTCGCTACGCGGCATTATCATTAGGTCATTCGTACGCTACTTCATTATTGAAATTTTCTATTAATAGATAATATTGGATATTTCATTATGATATGTAAAAGAACCATTTAGTACTGTTATTTTTATTAATTCAAATTTTTAATAAAGCGGTGGTCTCCCTCTTTCTTTTATTCCGAGATTTACGTGCCCAGATTGTGACGAGCGGACGCGTCGTTCAAGGAAGAAAGTCGAGCCAATTACAAAGGAGTCTAGCCGCGGCACACTAATTTCAGAGAGGGTAACTATTGTCTCTTTAAGGGGACATGCTATATTGTGTATTCTGAATTTTTGATTGGCGTTCTACAAATCGTGTTGTTATCAATTTGGACAAAGCTACCGGCTCACATATATTTAGAAAAGGTATTCTATCATGAACTACGTGCGATACAATAAGAGTGCTGCATATTCTTATTGATTCAAACTTTGTGCCACACACAGACGATGTCTGTAAAGAACTTGCTAAAACGACATTTGCTATGTTGAACCTGAAAAACGATATCTTGAAGTAGCCGCTTTTGTAAGGCATTTGTTATAACTAAAAATTGTAATTGGTATTACGTTCCTAGTAAAATTATTTCAGTGTTTAATCCTTATCATAAAAGCAGACAAGATTCTATTTACTTTTGATTTAATTAATATGAATATGCGTCTGTATGAACGGGAAATTCTCGTGCATAGGGGTTTCAACGACTCTATAGTCTGTTTTTCTTGCACTTAATGTCTCCATCAGATGGTTTAATGTTGCCTTATCTCACCTACTTCTCATTTCAGTGTCGTAATACTGATATCAACAACTAATTAGAAACATCAATTACCAATTTCGTCAAGTATAAATGTAAAGCTGATTATATTCAAAAATTAATAAGTCATAAGACGACTTTTCGTTTCTATCAATAGCCGGCTAGTGGCTTAGTGAGTTTGTCGTAGTCTTTCAAATTTTATGACCGCGATGCTCTTAATAAAGAAGATGCTGATAATCCCTTATAACAATGGGTGAAATGGCGCTATTTATTTTGAATTAGCCGCTTTTTAAAGATATTTGTTATAACTAAAAATTAGAATTGGTATTACAAACCTAGTAAAGAAATTTATGGATGATATCTATGAATAACTTCCAAAGCGTAACGATTTTTCTATCAATATTTATTCTCTTTGATAGTAATTTAAAAGAATCAGTAACTTTGCAATTAAGCTACTTACAACATAGTGAATAAGTAACTACTATGTAGTATAAAGTATTCTTTAAGATGAAGAACGCCATGTTTTATTTAAGAATAATACACAAGACCGCGAAGCCAATACTCAATATTTAAAGATAAGCTAAGTAACTTATTGGTCTATAAACTCTACCAGATTAAAATACGACTATATACACTACAAACCTACTCCTTAAAGCATGCTGTTAACTGCTACATGACTTATAATAATGAGAACTGTTTTCTTCATGCTTATAGGGCAGTGTACTCCGTATTCCAAGGCGTTATAGTTCATCTCTTTGTCTAGCTCTATAATTGTGTAGTATTGCAGCATAAATATTGTAATAATTTACACATTAAATTCTCAATTATTTAAACTCAAAAAATTCTTAAAACTTATTCCAATAATAATAATAAAATATTTTCTTAGATTTATTTCAGGGATAATGAAATAGATTATATTATAACTAAAATAAAATAGCACCCAACCAAATCTATCAATTGCAGTTATATATAATCTTCTACACGAAAACATGGATCATCTGCTAAGTCTAACATGGATCATCTGCTAAGTCTATTATGCTCTATATCAACGTTTCTCAAAGTTTTTAGCTTGCGTACCCATTGACCTATCATCAATGCTCCATGTAGCCCAACCCTACCTCCATTATGTATAATTATTAACATGTACATACAAATAGAGTAATAACACTACAATACAGAGAGAATTATGCAAACCCTATTAAGACGGGTCATACTTTTTGGTATGTTTGATTCTAAAGGCTGTCTTCAGTCCATACAGATGTTGTATAATTTCTTTCTTAAGATATACGAACATCCGTTTCAGAGAGAAAATCACAGTCTTTCAATAACTTCAGAATGGTTGTTCTCAATACATAACTTCAAAAAGTCTAGTTTTTTTTTTAACAAAAAACTAGTTTGTCGGTAATTTGGAATATGGCTACTGCACTATACAAATTTAGCGGTTGAAACCATTCATGATCATCAAATTTGAACAAAAGTTAAAAAGAGTGGAACTCAGGAAAACTCATGCCTAAGCTTAAACGAACGTGTAGGAACTATATTCTGAGACAGCCATCAAACGCCATTATGAAGGAACCGAATTTTGTGAATACTGCCCATTTCTTGACACAATGCTGAGAACAAACTTGTATTAGTGTGGTGGGATTTCTTGAAATTGATCACCTTTACAAATCAACCAAAACGTCTTTCATAAAAGGACTTTAAGGCTAGAGAGTGTTGATGAATGCAACAATGTGGCCGCTTTACCAAAAGAACTACTGGCAACTGTTTTGACATATCCGAGGAGACAACGGTAGCTGTCTGACATAGACTTGCCACTATCAATACTTAAAAGATAACACTGAACACTTTATTCCGTTTTGTCATACGTTCAGAAGCAAAAGTTGATTTACAAATTCAGTTTCTTTCAAGTACCTTACAATAACTATCAAACCTGCATCAGGAAAAACATTTACTGTTATGGATTTCCTTATCATCGTCTCCTCCATATTATCGATATTTCCTTGAGATTCTACGAGAAGCTGTCGAGAAAACTACGATTCTACGAGAAACTGTCATTGGAGAGAGGGATATCATTAATTTTGTGACTATACTCAATACCGAACATACAATTTTTTACCGAGTTTTAGCATTTTTGATGATACGGTAGTTGATACGATAATAGGCTTCAACAGCAAATTTATTAGAACAACTAGAGGACAAGAACCTTAAAGTATATTGCACTTATTTTTATTTTTGAGCAAACATTAAAAAACAATCAGATTCTTGTTTATGAGGCGTAGCATTGCAAATGATAAGTAAATAGTGAAGGCTACATCATACTACCGTTGAACTGTGTTTCTCCGCAATCAGTGCAATAATTACGAATGAAAATGCGTACGACAAATATTCTTTCATAATATTATCTCACATTTTTCGGTAGCGAAATTGGAACTTCATTTCGCTAATATGTGACAAAGTCTCTTTATGTTGTTTCCCATAAGAATTTATACCCAATCATGGAGTGTGATTATTTACTAATTCAGTAATTTTAAAATAGTACCAATAGTTATAATAGTTTTAAGTATTTTAAGTGTACTAATATATTGAATAGATATAAGAGTAAAAAAATATAGAAATTTGAAGCTTGCGCTTGTTTAAAGAAGATATCTGGCTGAAACAAGAATCGTATTCTAAACATTTTTTATTTATATTGTAGAATCGCATTCTAAACATTTGTAAGGTTTTCTTGTCGATATTAACAGGCTTGTGTTAAACCAATTTATTAATAATTGTGGTTCATTATAAGTTAGAATTTTCAATTCTAGTAACCACATATGTATATTTGAAGCTTGAGGTTGTTTAAAGAAGATATCTGGCTGAAACGAGAATTGCATTCTAAACATTTATATTGTTTTGCCCCACGATGAATAAGCTTGTGGTCGTTTAGAGAAGGTTGTTTAGAGATTGTAAACATGTGTAAGGTTTTCTTGCCGATGCAAACAAGCTTGTATTGTTTTAAATTATTTGTTTGCCTGAAATTATAGTCGCATTCTAAACATTATGTCTGCATAAAATCCAGTATAATCAAATTCAAAATAAAAACTTAAATTATAATTATTAAACTCTATACAAACTGTATATTATCAGAATTTAATTGGTTTTTTTAAGCAATGTAAAATGTGAATTCAATTTGGTACATACTTACTTTCTATGATAGATAGATCGAATATTTGGATACTTCCTCGTCCATTTTTAGGGCTTTCTTAAGGTTTCGACGTTGACAACGGATGAAAATGAATTTATTAGTAAAATCGTCGTTAGCAGATTCAATGAGTGGATCATTACTGTCAAATCTAATATAGGTATATTATTATGTTATCTCCAGGATCTTTTCAGTAAAACCTCTTAGTAACAATTTAAACCAATTTATTAATAATTGTAGTTCATTATGAGCTAGAGTTTCGAAATCGATTAACCACATACATATGTATACTTGTAATGAAAAATATATTTATTTATTAGCTTGGGGTTCTTTAAAGAAAATATCTGGCTGAAGCGAGAATCGCATTCTAAACACCTATATTATTTTTCACCACTATGATTAAGCTTGTGGTCGTTTAGAGAAGGTTGTTTAGAGATTGTAAACATGTGTAAAGTTTTCTTGCCGATGCAAACAAGCTTGTGTTGTTTTAAATTATTTGTTTGTCTGAAATTATAGTCGCATTCTAAACATTATTTCTGCATGAAATCTAGTATAATCAAATTCAAAATAAAAACTTAAATTATAATTATTAAACTCTATACAAACTCTATATTATCAGAATTTAATTGGTTTTTTAAACAATGTAAAATGTGAATTCAATTTGGTAGATACTTGCTATGATAGATAGATCGAATATTTGGATACTTTTTCGTCAATTTCTTAGGGCTTTTTTAAGGTTTCGACGTTGACAACTGTGAAAATAAATTTATTACTAGAATAATCTTTAGCAGATTAAATCAATGAATCATTAATGTCAAATAAATATAGGTATATTTTGTTATCTCTAGGATCTGTTCAGTAAAATCTCTTAGTAAAAATTTAAACCAATTTATCAATAATTGTGGTTCAATATAATTCAGAGATTTCAAATCTAGTAACCACATATGTATACTTTGTATGCCACATTTAATACCACATTTGAAGCTTGTGATTGTTTAAAAATATCTTGCTCAAACCAGAATCACATTCTAAGCATTTATATTGTTTTTCATCACTATTAATAAGCTTCCAGTCATTTAGAGAAGACGTGTGGATGAAACTAGAATCGCATTGTAAACATATGTAAGATATACTTTTGCCGAACAAGCTTGTGTTCATTTAAATTACTTGTCTGCCTGAAATTGTAGTCGCATTCTAAACATTATTTTTGCATAAGATCTAGTATAATCATATTAAACAAAATAGAAGTCACAATAATTATAATACAGTGGCACTATTCACGTTGGGAGGAAGCTACGATCTAATTAAAAGGGGATGCTTTAATCATAGATTTTTATAGATTGCCATCTTTTGCCTTAAAATAATTCAAACAGTTACCATTGTAAACCATCGAACACATTGACGTTTAGTTTGAAATTATTTGGATTGGAAATACCAGTTGTTACAACTTTTTATCTTCTCTCTTATGTACAATCTAACTGTCCTTTTTGCGCGTACCCCTGAAGTCATTTCACGTACCCCTGGGGGTACGCGTACCACAAGTTGGAAAACACTGCTCCATATCATATAACTGGTCCATACATCTTGAACTAGCCGCTTTTTTAAGTCATTGGTTGTAATTAAATAGTGGTGTAAACGTCTTTGTTGCTATTACTTACTTATTAAATTAAGTGTATGATTATACTTTATAATAAAGGTAACGCTATCAATTCTATTTATTATTAATTTATTTAATGTTTACAATGCTCAAATTTAGATAAATCCATTTTGATGTATATTTAAGATTGTAATTATTTTAAATATTCATTTATATTTTATGCAAGGTATAAATTTTGCAACAATCTATTACAAACTCTCTTATACAATCGGTACAAAAGACGCTTACTGAAATATATTGTCTGGATATTGAGCACATTTAGTGCTTTTGCACTTGTATTAAGGTACTTACTGAATACAGCATTATGCTTAGACTATTGACCTGCATTTGGTTTTAGCTTGTTGAATACTCGTGGTACGCTTTATTATTTATTTTGTACCTATTTCAACGTAGGTGATTTTAGTAGATAATTGTAGGTCATCGCCTAAGTACCAAGGGAGTCTCCGCTTCTTTGTACTTGTGTATCATTTGTTATCATTGATTTTGGCGTCACACTTAATTTTAAAATTTTTATAAAAAAGATTTTCTATCACTACAAGCATCAATGTAATTCAAATTGCAAGTATTGCATATTCTCCTGGATTTTTCTAATTACATTTCATTTCCAAATTCAAATACAATGAACAGTGGTACGTAGGCGAATTTTAGTCAATGCTCTTTGAACATAAGCTGAATATCAGTTCTATTACATGATTGTAATCGCCTTTCCAATTCTGTTCAGTTGTTGCCCGGTGGATTCATAGGGATTGACACAAGGTTTAACATAGGGATTGTTCGTTTCCAATTTTGATGTTCAATTTCAATTTTCAAACCAACTAATCAGCGACGATTTATTTTATAGAATTCTATTCATTTCACATACGTTCATGGTACCGACTAGCTGGAGTATTTTAGTAGTATACCTATAAGAGTTCTAGTTGAAAAGTTCCATAAGAAACCCGCCTAGAAAAGCCGACGGGTTTCCAGTGCAAGCGTCGATAAGAAAATACATTATGGGAAAATATAACTGCCAAATGGAGTCTTACAGAGAGGAAATGCATCGTTGCAGTGGAAAGTGCGGTTTTGTTGATAGGGAATCATCCCACAAACATTTATTAATGACAATATAAAAAATATGCGTAACTAATAAATGAAAATAGGTTCATATACAAATACCTTAAACCTGTATATAAATAACGAAAATAGATTTAATTGCTAGAGTAAAATAATATATTGTATATTTGCAATAGGATAATATTTTGCATATTTGCAATTGTATATTTGCAATAGGAAAATAGCTCGTATAACAGACTAAACAGCTTCAGCTGTGTGAAAAACTCCCACTGGCGATGCTGCTAATGGGAAGCCTTAACAACTATCACCGATGGCGCAAACAATCATCTTAATTAATTACATAATTCACACAGTCCTCGGAAATATTTAACTCGGGCGGCAGGTCAGTTTAACGTGAGACCGCACGCTAGAACTGTTCTTCTTGTTCTTCCGGTTCTCAGTGGCTTGAAAGAAGTAAAGCGATTCAAAACACATGGAATTCAATCAACCAGTATACTATATGAAATCGCTCACCAAATGTATCTCGTTTTGCCCATTGTCTCAGCTTGGCTGCTGCTGTCGCACGGCTGTCTTCGAGTTCACAAAGGAACTAAAAATTTCTATGTAAATTCCCGCTATTTATAGACGGGAGCCCTCTCTCAAATTTTGATCTGTTATACGGGTCTATCTAAAGCCATTACATGTTACTCTATGACGTGATACGGTCTTTGCAATCAATCCTATGTAAATCTCGGCATAATCCTTACGTGACGGCATAACACACGACTCCTTTTTCCTTGCGGCTTTCCCACTGGTTATAATGGAACGCAGCAGACCAGCAGTAGCGATACACAGCAGCGGTGAGCCAGCCAATGTATATTATTTTTATTCTTATTGCGGTCTCCACAGAAAGCAGTAAAGCGAACGTAGAACATAAAAGCCGCTCGCGTACCTATTATTCGCAGCCACACACCACACAGAAATACTGCAAACGACAGGACAAATCAATACTTTTATATACATTCGTATTATATACAGTGAAACGTGTTTACTCAACAGACAGACCAGTAAGGCAAGCAACAGCTATCTCTCTCTGTATATAATTAGATAGGTGACTAAATTATTTCTACTCTTATACGTACGCTGAGCGATGTGTTTATTGTTTACAAATAATATTTGCGTTTAAGTTCATTATTAAATATAGGGTTCCCAAATCCTATTTATTAAATCGATTTAATTTATTTATTAGGAAGAATTATGAAATCTAAAGAGACTTCTATCTTTACAATAACGTGCTTTGTTACGGCTAATAGAGATACAGATTCAATTAATAGTAAAGCAGCTGTAGATGATAGAGAAGCAGCTTTGAAATTCTTTTGCATTATTCTAGTGAGAGGTTGCTAATATGGGCCTGAACTAATTAATGGTGAGGTTTAGAGATACATAGAAATTGTCTACTATAATGTTTTTAATCAATTTAAGTTTCTTTAGTTTTACACGCATGAAATAATTTTATGCACATGTAAATATCAGAAAAACGATTTTGCATGTCATATACAGAAATATTCAACAATATTTAAAATATACAGTGTGCGCGCAATTAATTGGTGAATATATGAACACAGTCATATTCTCTTAAATTATTTAAAACGTCACCGTTGCTGCTATAATAGACTCGATTCGACTTTGTAATTTGAGCACGCTTTAGTTAAATTTTCTTTGTTTATGGACATCATAATGCTTTTAATTTTAGCTCCAACATACTCTTTATTTGGATGCGGTTGTTTACTAGCATCTCTCTGACAAATGCTCCAGGAATCATTGAAGGCATTAGCATCTAGTGACCTAGGAGGCCAGATTTCCTTTGTCCAGAAATCCGGAACATTGACATTGAGAAATTCTTGCACCTTTTTGGCATTATTTATTGGCAAGTGCACCATCTTGTTTCATTGGCAATTTCCTTCATCCACGGGACAACTAATTCTTCTAGATGAACGTCAGTAGTGACCTTCAAATATTGTGTGATAAATGTGGAATCATGAGATCTCCTTCATTGCTGGCAACACCCAACGCCTTTACTGTAGCAGGAGATTTTGTTTTCATGACGATTGGGACTTTATTTGGATTTTCATAGAGCCATCTGTTATTTCTTCTGTTGACTTTCTGGTCCTGGTGAGAATTCTTTTCATCAGAGAAGAAAATCAGAGCATTTTGCTTTTGGGATTTCTCAGTTTTGTTAGTAATTTCTTTGCTGTCTCAAAGTGTCTTTTCTTTGACTAGTGCATCAGAAACTAATTTCTTCTAAGAACATACGATCTGCGTCTGATATCGTCACTCAACATTTGCAATTCTCTTGCTATGGAGCACATCTACTTTCTTGGATCTTCATTGATGATCTCTTGGATTCTATGTACGATATCCGGAATTGTGTGAACCTTGCATACCTTATGCTTTTTCCTTGATGGTATGGCGAGATCAGGTTCAGTATCCTACACCTTCTTCATATTGTACACTGTACGTAAAAGGATGTTATTGACCACAGCAGTTCGCCCTGCATGCGGCCTATAAGTTATGGCTGCTCTCTAACGGTTACTATTGTAATTTAATACTTTGTACGTGAAACAATAATGTTAACTTGTGATCATCTTAGAAACAAAACTTCAAGATTAATAAAAAAAGTGTGAAATAGGGATATGCAAAGTTATTGCCGATTTATCGCGCGTACTCTGTACTCACTCCAAACGTCATTGATGCATTCCAAGTCCAAATACAAATGCTTTGCATAGCTCCAATACGTTTCTGCTTTTGAGGGTCTGTTTTCATTTCGTTTTTTATTTTGTTATACTTATAACACCTTATAAAGGTGTTGGTCTTTTTAAAGGGGAATATTTTAAATTTTAAATGTTTCAATGACAAAATTTTCTTTTGTTTGATAAATTGTTTTAACGAATAAATAAATGTCCGTGATTGAAGGAGGATTATTTTGAAAGGCAACAGTACAATTGCACTCAAGACCGAACATTCGAATAACATATTATTTTCTTAATCATCATGAAACACTGCACTCGGGTTGACAAGAGGAATATAAATGAAAATAGGAAAATTGCACTCGGCACTAAAGGATAGTTATAAATTTATTCGTGTAAATATCCCTACACACGTGTTATTAATAAATCGATATTAATTAATCGACATTATTATTTATATAAATTGTGCTAATCACCAAATGCAAATGAGCTGATGGAAAACTATATATTAGGAAGACAACTTACTTAATTATCCTGGCGCTACAGTTTTTGGAGAAACTTAACCGTGGCACCAACATCTTTCCTCCCTTCGTCTCTCGATGCAGCTTTCTTCTTCATTTTCGGATGTTCAATTTTCGTAGATTTTCTGACACATCATCTATCCATCTCTTGCCTGAATGACCTAGGAGACGACTCCCTTCTGATTTGGTATTTAATACCTTTTTCGGGATTCTGGTGTCATTCATCCTCTCAACGTGTGAGAACCACCGCAGTCGGCCTGCTTTAATGGCACCTGTCTTCCAGTTCCTATACAGATCTTCCAGTTCCGCATTGGTACGCATTCTCTATTCATCTCCGTCATGTATGGCAAAAATTTTCCTTTTTTGCGTATCTTTCTGCTGG
The DNA here is from genome assembly GCA_009867245.2 of Adranes taylori. NCBI lineage: Eukaryota > Metazoa > Arthropoda > Insecta > Coleoptera > Staphylinidae > Adranes > Adranes taylori. Next base: position 12,159 of record WYDF02266766.1, read on the forward strand.
TTTGATGATTTTTTAATACACTTACACTTTCATCTGCTTGGATATTAATGAGGACTTAAGCACTTTAAGAAAACTGTAGTAGCATCTATTTCCGGCTGCTATTCGAGTTTCAATTTCAGTTTTCACTCAACATTTGCAATTCTTGCTAAGGAGCACATCTACTTTCTTGGATCTTCATTGATGATCTCTAGTATTCTATGTACGATATCCGGAATTGTGTGAATCTTGCATACCTTATGTGTTTTCCTTGATGGTATGGCGATGGAAAACTTATCCTACACCTTCTTCATATTGTACACTGTACTTTCACTTTCATCTGCTTGGATATTAATGAGGACTTAAGCACATTGAGGAACCTGTAGTAGCATCTGTTTCCGGCTGCTATTCAAGCTTCAATTTCAGTTTTCAGGTCATTGTCTTCCGTTACGATTCCCCCAAAATATTTAAATTGTTTAACTCTCTCGAATCCTTCAAACACTCAACATTCATCAATCGGGTCTTGTGCCTGCCTTTAGTCATATACTTGGTTTTTGTTTGGTTAATTTCTAGTCCCATGGTGGTTTCTTTGGACTTCAGCGTTTCTAGTTATTCCCTTAGTGACTCTTGTCTAGTAGCTGAAATATATATGACGTCCATATCTACAATATCTATATCTACAATATCTTAATGAATATCTATGTTGTCAGCGTAGGAGAGATTTTGGTATGTCCTGTTAAATATGCAGCTTAATAGGACACTTTCTTGAAAGTGCCTCCTGTGAAGAATAAGTTAGATACTAAGTCTCCTTGCTTTAATCCTTTTCCGTTCAGAAAAGTGTCTGCCAGCTCTTCCTTAACTCTCACTTTGACGCGTGTGTCAGTCAAAGTCATGCTTATGAGCTTAACAAGTTTTAAAGGTTAAGCGAAGGTTTTGAAGGCAAATTCTTCTTTCATCACTCTATAAAGTTGACTGCTCAAGATTCTGTCGTACGCAGCCCGAAAGTGTATGAACGGTGTAAGGCGAAATTGTATTCGTAAGATTTTTTAGGTACCATTCTCAGGGAGAATATTTGATCACTGGTTGGTCGGTTGCTTCTGAATCCGCACTGGTATTCGCCCAGCGCTTCTTCTGCTAGAGGCTTCAGTTTACCAGCTATAACCTTTGTAAGTATCTTGTAACCAGTATTTAATAGGGATCACTAATTAACACAATTAATTAACACAGTTTATCTTATCTCCTTCTTATGCAATGGTACAATCACTGCAGTATCAATCCACTTTATAGGTATCTTCTCTTCCCGCCAAATTGTTCTCAGTAATTTGTGCATTTGTTCTACGATATCGCTCCCACCATACTTGAACAGTTCTGCAGGAATATCATCTTCATCAGCGGCCTTGTGGTTATTTAGGTTCGTTATCCTTCACTTTGTCCAAAGTGGGCTCCTTCACTTCCACTGCACTTCCCGTTACATTGTATTGTTCTCCATTGGACCGTTCATTTAATAACTCCGAGAAATATTCCGCCTATCTTTGTAAGACTTGTTCTTGTTCACCGAGAAAAGAATCATCTTTTGCTCCACAAAAGGACGTGTACGACTCAAACCCCTTTTTTATTTCTTTCAAGTTCTGGTACATCTAATCGCATATGTTGTTGATTATTGCAATTTTCAATTTCCTGGAACTTAGCCTTTTCTACTTCCCTTTTCTTCTATCTACATATCTTCTTGGCGTTTCGACCATGTATGTTTGCTTTATGTGCCGGGGGTCCCGCTGTAGATATTTTCCCCTAGGGTTTCTCCTTTTTTCTAGTGCATCTTCACACTCTTGGTGAAACCAAGGTTATAGCTGTTCTTTCAACGCGATTTTTATGTTTCTCCAGTGCTCTCCAACGTCTAGTCCATCTTCGTTCCCTTCGATCGCATAGTTTAGTTGCTGTTGGTATTTTTTTGCTGTCTTCATTTGTAGTCAGATTAGCCACCAATAGCCTGTTTCTAACCCTCGTTCACCTTCTTGCTGTTTGTGTAGAAATCCTCGGAACATACTGCACGCTAACCATCACGTGGTCAGAGACCACATCCACATCTCTACATGACTTCACATTCAATACAACACTCCCGTGCCTTCTGTCTATCAACACATGCTCGATTAGGTTTTTGGTTATCTGGGGATTCTGGACATCTGGTGAATTCCACGTGGTTTTGTGTAACGTCTTGTTGGAAATATTTACTGCTTATAGTCATATTTTTGGACATGGCGAAGTCAACCAACCGTACACAAGTGTCATTGTAGATTTCATGCGCGCTCTAACCTCCTATGTCGGTCTAAATTCTTCTTCTTTTCCTATTTTAGCATTGATATCACCTAACAGAATTTTGACGTCGTGTTTCTGCGCTGAATCATAAACTCCTTCAAGTTGCTCGTAAAATGTGTCCTTGTCTTCTTCATCTGCTTCTTCCATTGGTGCGTGTGCATATATAAGGGACGCGTTGAAAAATCTTATTCTGGGACGTAGTGAACATAGCCGTCCATTCACCGGCTTCAAATCTGTTTATTACGTGTGTCTTGTATTTATTCTGGACCATAAATCCGGACCAAGAGTGTTTGTTGCGCTGCCACTTCAAAACATTGTGTATAGGCTTCCATCAATCGTCACTGTGTCTTTCGATCTAATTTCCTGTATAGCTGCTACAGCTATTCTGTATTTGAACAATTCATTTTGTAGTACTTGGGACGTCCCATGTCTGTAAAGGCTGAGTACATTCCATGTTACTAATCGTAAATCTTTAATCCGTTTCGAGTTCCTAGTCATTACATTTTCATCCGTCCGGTTTCTATATCTTGTTACTTGTATCGTGCCTCTAATGTTTTCGAAGGTCGGGTCGCCGGTATTACGCTTAACCGTTGGGGGCTGCCTTTGCTTTCTGGGAAGATCCCATAGTCTTTGTAGTGTCTGTCACTAACTGCAAGGCAGTAGTTGTATTCTAGACTAGTACCTTCCGTTGGTTCCGCCGTTTGGAGGTTTCTACCCACTCCTCTTCCGTCATCCCCACCATTGTACCTCGTAACCCTGGACAGAGTAGCTCGTTATACCCCAACCGACTGAGTCCCCAACTGAACTTAGCCGTTATCGAAGTACCGTTGTCCAGATCCGCCACACCTACACCTAATCCTTAAGAAGACAACATCTAATCTAATTTATTTAATATGTAACAAGACAAAAGAAACTGTAAATTATGTTCCGCAAGAATTGGTTCAGAGTTCTGATTCGAATATAGAATACTGGAACCAGAACCGATGTGAATGTGTGCGAATCACTTGTGAACAAAATAATTTAAATGGAAGGTGATATATCGGAGTGCAATTGCCGTAGAGAATTATCTTTCATATACTATAATTAAAAAGTTTTACCTGACTAGGTGCAAATGTCCTGCTTTGAAACCATGGGCGTAGTTATGGGGGAATGGGGCAGACAAAACTGGAGGGGGTGGGGCACTGAACCCCCCCCACCCCAAACGAAAGTACTGTTTTCATTTTAATCCATTAACTAGGGCAGAAATTTTTTATGTGCGACCCGAAACACTATTATTAGGAAGGTGCTTTTGGAAAAATATGGAAATGAATGACCTACAAAAAAGGCCCTCACCCATAAACATAAAAAGAAATTAATGAGGTGACAGATTCTAACTTCAGTTCGTTTTTTTTTGCTCATCAAAAATCTTGTAGCGGCCCACAGGGAAAAAAGGTTGAGTATCGTTGACCTAGAGGAGCGAGTGCCCACTCCCCCTAGACAAACATCCTTACTACGCCAATGTTTGAAACACAATAAAAATATAGCTAAATATTTGTGTAAATAATAATTCATAGAACAGCCTTCGTACATTTTACAAACATTTCAACATCAGAAATCAAATACTAATATTGAAACGATATATTTGTTTCTAAATAACAGATATATATGTATGTGATGTTTTAAAATATCTATTCTCATATGTAAACAGTAATGATGATCATTTATATGTATTACGTACATACGTTACTAGTTTTCCCATAATTAACGAGTTATATTAAGATCACATAAGAAGAACATAACATTTCATGTTTTACTAACATGTAATCAAAACGAATAATTACATGTTTTATATTCAATATGCACGGTAAAAACAAAACACTTACGCGCGGTACGCTGCTACCAAACATAAGAAACAAAAGACAAAATGAAAGAAGCAAAAGAAAAATGTAGTTCTTTTAAGACAAGTTCTGAATAATATACCAAGAAGGACAGATGCTGACTTATTGGTGTATTTATTACGTACTCTTTAAATGATAGAACAAAGCTGTTAGGATCCGTAGCAAAATGGATAAATTCTCCAATGGGTTTCGGTAACACAGTTTATTAATTTTTTTTTAATTTATTTCAAAAATATATGGGTAAAATTCCACATATTTATGTATTGGGTGCATTATGCTCTAAGATTGCATTTTCTGTCTTGAAGTTCAAATATTTTAGATTTAAACATTTATCAAAGCTATATAAAAGTCCTTTTATAGTAAAACAGTCAATTGTTAATTAATGAATTAAAAACAATTTAAATAATAAATATTGAGATTATGATAAAATATTGACACGTTATTTTGAGGAGAGTCAGATACTCCCGAACGTGACATTGATAAGAAGGGAATCTTGAATAGAGTAACGTAACGATCCCCTCTTACTTTCAGGTACTGAATCCTTCAATACATAGAAATGCGATTCACTTTAATACTTACTTCAACTTGTCTACTACTCAATAGTATTATAATTTTTATTGAGTTTATGTGAAGTTATTGATTTAATTTCATTAGATCAACATAAATTTTAATAGCTCTGCGCACTCCTATCATCGACGAATTGCCATTCCTAGAGAAGGCTGTTGGAATAAAAGAGTTGAAGAAACTTAACAATATTTGTGCATTTAAATAAGTAACACCACGCAAAAAGAATAAAATGAAATATTACTCATGTCCAAGTATTACATATATACATAGAAATTAATCAAAATGGCATTTATGTTTCATCAATGGTTCCCAAAGAATATGAAATTATTGTACTTCCATTATCCGCTGTTGTACCATCACAAAATTTATAATTATGCACAGTTACTTTAGTAATTCCTTTTTAATTTAATTTAAGTTATTTCAATAAATAAACTTCTTTCTTACCGGTTTAATTTAATGTATGACTTCAATTTATTACCATCTAATGCGTACTACGAGGCAGAGCTATTACAAGTACTAAGAAAAAGTACTCCCAGTAACCAATACAAGTAGCCCTATAAATTATTTTTACTTCAAGTAATAAGTAACAAGTACTTTTAAAAAGTACGTTGACTAATAAGTAGTTTTTTAAAGTACATTTTACTTAAATTACTTGCTACACATAAATTACATTACTTTACTTAAATTACATGAAAGTACGTTTTAAGAACTTTTTACTTCAAACAAGTAAAAGTATCCAGGACATTTTAGGCAAAATACTGGGAGTAAATATATTCAGTACCTATAATGTGAAAGTACTAGAAGTAAACTTTAAAGTAAAAATTACTGCAAGTCGCTCCACTGCTATGAGTCTAATTCTATTTTCGATACTAAATTCAATATTTTAATTTAATCGTGATTTTATTTGGAATTAATTTTCATTTTTATTTACTTTAATTCATAGTTATATTTTCAAAATTGAAACCAACATAGATCTTGCCCTGTAACTATCAAAATTTGTTTCTGTAGGAGCTTTTAAATCTTTTCTCGCTAGCTAACTACTCCACTATCGTTACGTTGGAATCTTATACTACATTTCCCCTTCCTATGATAAATTGCATGTATCTAATATATTCTACTTAATTATCTCTCACCATATTTCACTAATTACTTTCGGCCATGATAAATGTGAACCCAGTCAGATGTGCAATCTTCACACATACTGTGCGTGTGCGTTCAGTTATTATCGATTGCTTGTTAATTACATCGACTTTCGCTGATATAACGGTACTCTGTCTCTCTATTTGCGCCAATCATAGTCGTTTCCTACTGCATAGTTTAGTATGATTTCCATCAACGGTTTTATTTCTTTCCGACGGAAGGACAAATGCTATTCTTTACCCCCCATGATAAAATTCTAGCTTAACTGATATGTGAGTATCCTGTTCTAAATGTTTACATATTGTGTTTGATTTCACCAATGAAAGTTTGAATGAAATGTAGTATTTAATGTAGTTGCATAATTCCTCGAAATTTTGCAATTTTTGCTGTTAAATTGTTTCTTTTTGCCAAATAGCTCCCACATGAGCTAAATTTTTTCAGAGATACAATTGATCATATTCATTTCAAATTTACATATTATTACACCGAGGGACCCATACCTTTATCTATT
>WYDF02266777.1:0-18541 GCA_009867245.2 Adranes taylori
ATAGTAGCTGTCATACCCCATTGGCACATGAAAGAACTATTTATTTATTTTAAATTAGAGACAGGCACGCATGGTCTATTTATTTAGAAAACAATTAAAACCGTTTTCGTATAAAGAATATTAAGTCTGTCTTTGAATAAATTTTAATTATAAGCAACGATATTTAAAAAATCAAAGCACGTGCTAACAAATAAACAAATTTTTAGTATAAACAACTGAGCGAGGATTTGAATGACATATCAAATTTTATATGTATGTAATTACAATGTTTATTCACGCAAAATTCAATATTATGACAGAAAACTAAATATATAGATAGTTGGTCGTAGAACAAACGAGCTTTAATTTATTTTGAACGACAAAAAAACCTTTTACAATAAGATCATTGAATTATAGAATATTTATTTTCAACAAGAGGAAGAAACATTTATAAGAAATAATAAGTAGTAGATTACCTTTTAAAAAATGAGCCATTATCCTTGAAAGAGATAAGAATTTTGCTGATTCATCGTACGTGTGAATTTTTATTCTTTTTTGAAATGATTACTTGAGACTTAAATTTCAAATAGTGCCCTTTGGACCCGTGCGCGTAATAACTAAAATAGACCAAAATGCATCAATTATGGTTAAGGAATGATCGTAGCGCTGCGCAAATACGATTTTTGTAAGCTACACTTCCAGTTTTGGGGCCCCAGCGGGCCATGAGGGATCCGAGAGGGTGCAAACTACCCCAGACATGTACACGGGGAGCCAGAGATGGTAAATTGTAGCCGGACAAAGAGAGTTTACGATGGATTATACATAGAGGGTAAACGTTACATACATGCAGAAAAGGGATAGAGAGGGGATACGACACTAAAGTATATTGAAAACACTGGAAGTAAAGCATGGACAGTGGATCGGTGAGGAGCCATCTAGGGTCGAATGATTGAAGTGAATCTTTAAAAGTATAGAACCAATAATACAAGGATCTGCATTCCCACCGCGGAGCCAGGAGCACCACCAACGGAGAATGATCCCCTGCTGCAGCACTCGAAGGGGTCCGCAGCTCCACCATATAGACGTCTCCAACCTAACTCTACCAGCCTAAAATACAAATTTCCCGCCAACAAATGCAAGTTTGTCAGCAAACATCTAGTGAGGGGTTCCTACAGAATGGCAACCGGCAATGCCCTGTCATCCGCCATCTTTGATTTTCAAATGACACCGGTGGGTAATTAGAAAGAACAGTCTACAACTACTCGCAGACCATGCGTCATCTAGTGTTGAATGCTTGGAGCGAATCGGTAAACAGTAGACAGGGATCTATGTTACCGGTAAAAATACCTGTGAGAAACATACCTAGAAACATAGCCTCAAATTCAAATAGCTCTACCGGAGAGTCAGTAGCGCCACCACCGATGAGCTAGACACCCAGCCCCAACCGTAGGCCCCGTTGGAGGTTAGAGATTTAAAAAATCGAGCCAGGGGTTCCACCAGAATGACAACCGGAATTGTGTGTCATCCACCAGCTTGGATTTTCAAATGACACCTGTCAAACGCAATACTTTTTCCAAAAATACCGCTTCGCGGAACGAATACCGTTTTATACCGACTTAGGAACAGTTCCGGGTAGGTTGGGTGGCTATCTAGAAAGGACGGTCTGCAACTAATTATAGTGGACATAAATTTCGAAATGAAGATGGCTATTATTGAAACTATTTCTAATAAGTTAAACATATTAGAAATAGTATGACATACTATTCGAAATATAAAAAAGGGTGATATTAAAGTTAGCCTAATAAGGTGAAAACAAAAATATTGCTATTATTTAAGGAAGAGAATTAGCTAGAGTTTATTAATTTATATTAACGGCGTTGAAAGTCTATAATATAGATTAGCTGCAATTTGTAAGGAGAAAAGGAATTGAACTTTTCAGATATGACAGAAAGAAAACAGTTTTCTTTCTGTCATATGTAGCTAATATGAAGTCACTGTAGCCAATATGAAGGCAATTGTTTTTGAATAACTCGTTAAAAAATTTAGACAAAATTTAATATTAATAAAATTAAGTGTACTATTGATGAATTTTTAAAGGATATTGAATTATCATAATTTGACGTATATGAAATAGAAGTAGCAAAACTAAATGAAGATGTTAGCTAGAAACGTCATAACATGTGACGCAAACTAAAAGTTCGGAACTTTGAAGTTTTCAGTAAAGTAATCGTTAGGTCAACATGTTGAAAGTTGAAATACTGATATAACAAATCATTCTTGTTCTAAATGATAATTTATTATATAATTTAAAATAAAGAAATTAGCTACATTTGTTCATTCTATTACTGTAGAACAATTTTAGGCAGTATTTGTAGTAAAATAATACGAATAGGCAAAGATTTCAGAATTTGAGACACTTAAGAGTTTCATTTAAAATGCTCGGCGAATTATAAAGAATTGAGTTTTTAAGCAATCATACATATATTTCCTATGTAGCTTATACAAATAATTCAGAATTGAACGCAGATTGATACTGTCGTGATTAGATAGTTTTTATTTTGTTAGACACGTGCAGTTTAGATTGGAATAAGAATATTATTCCATAATATAATGCTAATCATTTTTATAAATGAAATCAAATCCAAATAGATACAAGGACGTCCTTTTAATAATTTCAATTATTTTTATATCGATAAGTTTAAAATTGATATTAATACAAATTGTTATAAAAAAAGTTATGCTTAACTAATGACGCTAGAGAAATGTCGAAAATTATATTGCTTGCTCATGCACTGTGAAGTGATAACAAGTACTGTAATTGCCAATTTATCGAGTATCAAACGGCCAAAATAAGTGCTAGAATTAGTTAATATCGTAAGATATATATACAATTAAAGTACATACGATGTACTGACTAAAAATTGGGTCTGAATTATTAGATTTTTATAGATACTTACTTCGAATTTTAAAGAATGTCATGAACTTTTCTTTACGTAATGTTAGGTTATTTTATCTGAAATTGTTTTGAATCTTTTAGTGAACTTATTACGTTCTATTTATTGAATGTTATGATGAATTTTGAAATTGGAATGTATTAGTAAGGTTAGGATAATAGAAATGTTTAGGAACATTGTCTGCAAATATTTTAATACGGGGGACAGTTAACGAAGTTTTTGTAAATATAAATAGATGCAAATAGGGTTTGAGTTGTTCACCAAACTGGTCCCGAATTTAAATTTTTTGTAGATTATAGAAATTAACAATCATTTAACTTCTCTGTATAAAGTATTTTAAGACGTTTGATTAGGATAAAGAAAGATACTTAATTGGAAAAGTTGTTCGTGTTGTGAGAAAAAATTACGTGTAAATATTTATATACAACTATTAAAAGGATTTTAATTCCATATTGTAAATTATATTACGACATGCATTCCAGTTTCGCCGACAGATTTCTTGTCTCTGTGAACTAATTTTAATTTTGAAGCATTAGCATTTTCATTGAAGGAAACTTGTAGATCAATGATGACACATTAGAACATTCAGACCTATCTAAAGTTATTTATGATAGCTGATTCAATATTTTTTATTCCATATACACAAAATTCTTCTTTTGACTTAAATAAAGCCAGCTCAAATTTAGTCACTTTTGAGAAAATTCTATGATATAAATCATAAAACGAATGCAAATTTCTTATGAAATCGCATCTATTGTAATCATATTCACTGCCACTTTTTTCTTTTTTGTCACCACTTCTACAGTATGTTCTATATTATCTTCTACACAAGTTCATTTCATATTTCTATTTAATTATGATCTGAGATACTAAAGCGATTTATGTATCTTCTGAATAAAACAATTAACCCTGATCGCTTTAATTTATGCCTATTCGATAAGGCATATGAGTTTGGCGTGTACATAAAATTCTAAATACAGATAAAATATACTTCGTTCCGCCTAAGGAACTAAAGTATCTAAACATTTTAGTATTTCATCCGCGATAATATCATTTTGCAATATATTTTCCACATAAATTATAGACCAATTAAAATAATGTGCGAAAAAAGAAAATATTTCTTGTTGACGTATGATATATTCCTTATCCAACCAATCTAATCAGTTATTTCTAATAATCATCCTTTGTAGTGTACTTTCACCAAGTTGCTGATAGTTTATATCTGATAAAAGAAAAATAAGTATTTTAAACATTTTTCCAAATGGCTTAAAAATCTTTCCAATATTTTTCAGTTCAAGCTCCCGAGCAATGACGTTCATTTTTGAAAAACCATTACTATAAACTAAAGAATGAAATACACTGGATATGAGAGTTAGATCTCCTATTAAAGTTTTATTGTATACGCTATTTCATATTTGCATCATTACCAGAAATTTTTATGTATTATATACAATGTATATATAATCTTTAGAATATAATGAATTAAACATTAAAATAGCCTATCTATCCTAATACAAGTGATATTTCTTTTCTAAATTTTATGACTCAAGTAACTTGAAGATAACGTTTTTCACAAACACGCCACCCCATCAATAAATAAAATATCATTAAAATTAGTAATAAACCCATATAATTTTTATTATATATAAAATAATATATATTACAATCAGCTCGACCACGTGCCTTTTTGTTTAGAAAGAGCTCGACCACATGTTTTTTGGTTTAAAAATAAATCAACCCTATGCCTTTTTATTTACATTTAAGTTGGCAACCATCTTTGATTTTCGACCATCTTGGAGTTATATTTAAGCGTTAAAGTTACTGTTTATTTTGATCACCCTGAGTCACTGTAAAATACGCAGTGCTCTAAATTAAATTCAAATAGTATATTCTTAATTTTAAGTAATTTTTATTAAAATTTAAATTCAAGAATAATCAGGGCATATTATCCAAGATCAAGATTCTTATTTAATTCGATTAACATTCAATTCTTACATTCTTCCAACCTGCCACAGAATTGGGCATATCTTTTATCATTATTCCCACCTCTGTTCATGGTTACACTTCTGTTCAATAACATTTAACTTACATTTCATAATAACTACCGATATTGCGTCATATTATAATAAAATATAACCTCAAACAATAAAATTAATGTACAACTAACATCATAGTTCAACGTCATACAGAGTTAATCAAAGGCTTTAATTACACATGCATCTCTCACATCTACCAAATGTCCTCTAAAGTTTAATCTTGTTAGAAGAATCTAATATTAAGCAGTAAGCAATGTGATTGCAATTGAAAAGGCATAAATACTCTGTTTAGTGAATTCTCTTTCAGTATTCAGAGTTCATACACAAGAGATATTAGAAAATTTCCATATTACGTAAAACTAACGATGTATACGATGTCAAGTTTGGATTTAAAGAATTCTAATCAAAGTGTGAGTTTATTCCCAGATGTGATGATAAATCCGAAATCACATGGTAAACGTAAAACAGCTAGTACTACAGATAGAGAAGAAACGAGAGCAGAAAAGAAACGAAACTATCAGAAAACAATCAAGGACAGTGGAGCTTGGATACTTGGTACAAGTCGTATTATTATTATTGAAGATAACCATATTAGAATCGGCGATAAAACATATCCGAAAACAAATGGTTTACATATTCCAGACTAAGCCAACAAATTATACCGGTTTTGAGGAGAAGAGGTATTTGGATATTTTGCTAAAATCGAAAGGACCACATCGTAGTTTTGATGTAAACAAGCAAAAACAAGGTAATCATTGTGCTAAATATTTAAATATAGTTAGACCACTATTAGAAAAATGGAAATCAATGGTTCAAAATTATCATTTTGAAAATGACTTTAATCAAAACGATCATATTACTACTAATAATGCTGTAAGCAAAGAGAACATTAACGACAACTCGAAGAAAGAAAACATTAACGATAACTTGAGTGATACTAAATCAACCACTGATGTATGTGAAAACATTGACGTTAAAACATCAAAGAAGGAGAATTACTTATTAGCAGTTGATTTTCTATCTATAGCTTTTGAAAACTCTGGAGCCTGTAAAAGGTCTCCTCGTAGACGATGGGCGATAAGTAGGACCTTTACTTCTATTAAAATTTGATATTCTATTAAAATCTGATCTGACCATTAAATGCTAGATAGTATTTAGCTACGCCCAACACACTTATTTCGACTTTCCAGTGATTATAATTTTTGAATTTTACGTTTTAATTCTTAACCGAATAAGAAAAATTTCGGTTAACTATTATTTCAAAATTAAGCATTATAACTAAGAACCAAATCAAATATGTAATGCTTTTTACTGAATGCCTTATACCTACAAGTAACTCTTACAAGATTTCTACTGCTTAAACCCTAATACTCAATTTTGTTTCAATAATAATTTAGTACAAATATCTATAAGTACCATTAACTTTAGAACGGATAATGTATTTGATTGTATATACTTCATTTAATTAGTGGTGAGAACACTAGCGCAACATGGGAATATCTCAATTTTGAAGGTGTGTTAATCTGGGTGCCTTGCTCTCCTAATTAAACCATTTTATCTAGTACATTTAAATAGTGTAACAAAGTGATGTTACTATAAATATTGCCTATATTCCGTGATTAAATAAAATAAATAGATCTACGTATCTCAAGTTGGCAACCTTCTAGTCAAAATGACTGCATCCGTCTGTATGCGTAAAAATTAAAACGCGTCATAACTTAATAAACAATATTCAGATGTTTTGTTGTTGCATATTTTAATTAAAATGATTATTCCTTAAAGACATTTAATAAATAACAAAATAGGAATATTATACTTAGGATATGTCAAATATAAGTGGCAGGTGTAGCTTAAAAATAATTTATAGTAATTAAATAATTATGCCTTCCGAATTAAGAACACAAAATATTACGTGAATATTATTGTATGCTAAATAAATTGCGTATCGCGTATAAAAGACAGAAATATATGGCCAATTAAAAAAGACAAAGAGAAGCGTACACTCTCTGCGTCGCCTGTTTATAATAAGTTATATAGCATAATTCCGTGTGCTTGTGCGAACATGAGAATTATACATGGCTCCGCATGGTTTTGTAAGAGATAGAATGTATTTCCATATAATCATATGTAAATCTGACTGTTTAGGAGTAATATATGTTAATACGTAGATTCTGGTAGTGTCCACTGTTCCACACAAGTTTAGAAAATAGTATCCGTTCCTTCCGAGTCCGGCAACAGCAGCCAGCAGCCGAGCCAGTGGTCACTGTTTTATATATTTGGTAAGAGCAATTTCGAAAAATAATTATTTTGAAACTATCAATTTTGAAAATAATTCGTATACCGTTTATTCCTTTATTATATACCGTTCATTATTATTAATTGTATGTATTTTGAATGATTTGTATTTCCGTTTAATATTCCTTAATATCTCCTTATGCGTACGTATTATCGCATAAGGAGTATGTATCATCGTACGTATTATCGATAATACTAAGCGTACGTATTATCGTACGTATTATCGACTTATGAAAACTAAGCGTACTACTAAGCGTACGTACTAGTAAGCGTACGCTAATTATCGACTTATGTAAACAAGAGTCTATTACTAAGCGTACTAACCGTACGTATTATCGACTTATGTAAACAAGAGTCGGTATTAGATGCTCAAGTGTCAGTGGTGTCTATGTGAACAAGGTCGCTATTGAGACTGATTGTATTTCCGTAGTTGTGAATAAACCCACTAGCGCTAATCTATGTAAACAAAGGCTAGATTTAGTTGCTCCGGTTTCAATGACAACGATGTAAACAAGGATATTTGTTGTAACTAATAGTATTTCCTTTTCCGTTAGATTCATTAGTATGCACTCAAATGTTGACCTATGTAAACAAGGGCTACTTTTGAGTGTTGTGGTAATAATGGTGTCTATGTAAACAAGAACCTAATCTATTTCTAATCTATGTCTAATCAAAATCTAATCTATGTAAACAAGGATTAGCTGTTGATCCTCTGACGACAGTGACACCTATGTAAACAACGGTGATACTGAAGTTGATAGGAACTTTCCTTTCCGTTACCTATACTAACGTATGTCAAGGATTAGTTGTTGATACTCTGGTAACAGCGACACCTATGTATACAAGAGCACTACTAGGGCTAGTAGTGATTTATTAGCTAGAGTACACCCAACGCTGACTTCTATGCTAGGTTAGTTTTGGTGACCCGTGTGACATTAAACCCATGTAAACTAGGGTGTTATTGTGAATAGTAGCAACCTCCGAGGATACCTGTCCTGTCAGATTTCCATATGAAGTGTTGAGGTTTATTCACTCTTCCGTAATTGCGTTTGTATATACCTAACTTCCTAACTGAGAGCAGAAGATACCGAATATACCTACCCTACCTGTGACCTACTATTGTGTATATGTTGGTACATGATTTATAACCCGCTGCGAATACCCGTGACCCATACCGTATATTGAGAGATAGCCGTCAATAAGGGATAGTACATGTTGCCTCACCCTTATTATTTGATTGATTATGATTGACTGCTTGCATTCCGTAGTTACATGCTTCTCGGCTTTTCGACGTTTCGTTATTTTGTCACCGCATTTTTGTAATAATACAGAAGCACCGCTAAACTCATTTACACCGCTTTCTCATTATTAAGATTGCGTTTGCACCACCGTAATAAAATCATTTGGCTTTATTGTTTTATTTATTGTGTATTATGGTAACCGCCATAAAGGCTGAAATGATTTAAGGTTTTTGGTTCGATTAATGATATTTTTATTTGTGGAATAATACTTTTCTTTTCTTTATTAATAAATAGAAGGCCAGTACAGGGTTTTATTAAACCCTTAATGCTGTTTCACTTATTAGTGGATAAGTTTATTGAACGAGAACACCTGGTTTATGGTGCTTGTCGTCGAAGATGGCCAAAGACCATGTTCTGGATAATTACATACTTCTGGATAATTACATAATTCCGTCACCTTTCTGTTGAGAAGCAACCAGATCGCATGGCGGCGAGCTTATCTTTTCAAATCAAAATACATTATTGGATGCTCGGCATGACATCTCTCGGTTCTCGGTGAGTTATAACCTCGAATATGCTGCTACTGTCATCTACTCGAAACCTCTTAGTTGTCTAATTGTCACTCGTTACAGATCTCCACACTCGGATTTAAATGTGTTTTTTAATAGTTAAGAAAATGTCTTGATCATTATTTGGAATAACAATTCCATGATTTGCGGGCACTATAATGCTTCCGCTGATACTCATTCTCTTCGGCTGATACTCTTGCGACTTCTATTACTGACTTACCCGACTTTTATGGCTTTAGCTTAACTATCTATGAGAATACAAGAAATGGGAACTGTCTAGACAATATTTTTGTGAATTTTATTAAACATAATTTTACCAGCGCACTAATTTACGCTTATGTCTCGGACACTATGCTCAAGTTACTAATATTCAGTCACTTTTTATGTCAAAACCTATCTAGAGCATTAGAATATGTTGACTCAACACGTTTAAACGAATATGCAGACTCCAAAACGTTATGGAAGATTTGTGCTGGAAATTCCTAAACAATGCCTCTGGTGATGTGAATGAGAAATGATCTTTGTTGGTAAATACCTTGCAAGATGCATTGTTCTTGTTCTTTCCAGAAAATGTCATCCATTTGCGTAGTCTCGATGGGAACGTAAATTCCGACTTAGATTTACTTCACATAAACTTGTGCTTTCTTTATTAAATGAGGCATATAAGAAACACATTAAATCTGAACTGAAACTAGAACAAAATATCTACCAAAGTAAATACAGAACTGCCTGACAGATGCATCATACAGCCTATGAAGGCTGTGTCGTCAATTTGAGATGCCCCATTGCTACACTGTGGAGCATTGTGAATTGTAAGTTATTGGTTGTAGTAATATTGATTCTCTCAGCTAAAATTGATTCTCGTACTTTTAATAATCTGTTTACAAATGTAGCGAACCTGATTCATGCTCCAATACCTTCCGGCAACTTGAATGCTGTCGATTTGGTTCCCTATGTTTCTTCTGCTCGTTCTTCAATTGTGTATGACATTGACATGACATATTTTCAATGAAATGCAATGCCAGTAATGACAAGTATGGACTGACTGCAAACATCTTAAAAAAATAACGTAAACCATCTGATCACACCCCTAACAAAATTAATCAATAATAGTCTTGAATCTTGTACCGTGCGTGATGCTCTGAAATTAGCGATTGCTACTAATTTTCAAAATAGGCGACGTAGATGTTATAAATAACTGCCTACTTATATCTATATCATTTCTAAAGTCCTTAAAAAAATTTCTATAGGTGAATATGTGTGTTTTTGGAGGGAAATGACATTTTAAGTGACAAACAATTTGTTGTCAGAAAATGTAGGCTTGCGAATAGTCTTAAAGTGAAACTTGATAAGAGTCAAAAATTAGTTCTTAGCTTACGACAACACAACTCCACAGCACATGCGGGCTCCGCTAAATTTATTGTAATGAATCTAGACCCGCTCTTAATTGGGACAAGCATGGAGAAGAATTAGCTACCAAACTAGCGAAGAACGCGTATCTATTAAGAAATGTATAAAAATTTCGTTCGGCAAATGCGCTACGTAATATTTATTTTGCCTTGTTCCAATCCGATTTATCTTACTGCATAATAGTGCCGAGTCACTTTTCAAATAGACATAGCACCATTGGGCTTCAATCACGTACGATTAGGATTATCGCGGGTTTTGATTAAAGAGTTGACAGCAAAAACTCATTCAAGACTATAAACGGACCTTTCCGGGTGTATACATTCATTCCGGGCGTATACATAGATACTGCACACGAGTTGCAGATCATATTCGTCTTGACTATCTTCGATTATCTCAAACTCCTAAAACCTCCCAAATTTCTGGAGTAAAAATTTTTTTAACTAGCTGCTTAAACAAATATGAGAAATGGATTTCTTGAGGTTTAAGAATATTATAAAATCTGCTCTTATTTAATTTAATTTATATAGTATTAATGATTTCCTGGCGTGCTTTTAATAGTATAAAACAACTTGTGGTTTTACAAGCTTTTTTGTATAACATTTGTTTACAATCTATTAAATCAGTTGCTAAGAGTGTTAAACGAGAATGAATTTATACGTTAAGATAAATAAACTTGTAAATTATGTGATCGTCGCAAATTATTTAGAAAACGCAATTAAATAAAGTGCACGCAACATATAAAGTCGGCTTTAATTACGAAATTTACAGAACACTCATTTACAAAAGCTTTTCTGGCTTCTATACAAGCCGACTAGGGGAAATTTAAATACAAGGGCACATTTTTTATTTTATAAATTAAGCGGCTGCTAGCACATTAATGTCATCTTCAAAATGAAATTTGGTAAACTTATTTGAATGTCATATTGGTAATCTGACTACGTATGTAGCCAATTGGTAGAATTACATAATCTGGAAAGTATTTATACATATCTGACAACAAGTTGTTGTACCTTGCCCACCATTATCAAACGATGCTATAAATTACTTATTTGAACAAAAATTTTCGGGCACACTTATGATTGTAATTATTGCCTATGATTGATATTATAATAGCTTGGCCCTGGATTAAGTAGAATTTTATGGGCCCTAACTCCAACTAAAATTGTTTCACGTTGGAAAAGCTATTGTAAAATTGTCTACGTATTTATTATTCCACAGAAAGTAAATTAAAAGATCCCAAAAATGTTTTACTTATAATACTGTCACGGTTAATTTTTTAGTAACACTATCGGGGGGTAAATTTTTGCTAGATAAATAGGTTTCACTTTACTGAATTAACGCACCCAAGTATAAAAAGGGAACAGGAATAAATCAAGCCGATTTAAATACTTGTGTACCAGACACGCATAGGCGGGAGTGATGACGATGATGATGCAACTGTATGTGAGGTAGCGATTAGGAAGGCAACAGGTAACCACCTAATTATTATCCCTATTAATGATAACGGAAATGCGAAATACACAAGATGAATAGACTTAATATCGATATACTTGGTATAAATGAAATGCGTTGGTGATCCTCAGAAAAAATAAACTTTGATAAAAAAAATGGTATGTTAAACTGGAAGCGGCCATAGAAATGGTGTGGGCATCGTTGTAAGCAAAGAAGTACAGCCTACAGTGGCGTGCTTCGTACCTTACTCTGCGCTTCCGCTGATGCTGCGTCTACATGCATAGGCGTAGCATACTTGTGGCGTATGTACCGACTGCAGGAAAACCAAAAAGATATTTAGAAATCTTTTATAATAAACTTACTGATCTCCTTCAAATAACTAGAATAGAATAATAACGACTATAATAGGCGATTTCAATGCGAAGATCGATAAAAGAGAAGTAGTAGAAGTCTGTGGTAAACACGGAAGTCCTGAAGAAGCGGATAGGCTCATCAGTTCTATCAATTAGAAGACATTACCATTACAAATACCTGATTTAAATTATCACCTCGCCGTGATTACATTATGATTGCATAACGGTTTACAAAATAGCGTTAAAGCTGCAAAAACTTATCCAAGATCTAATGTCCCATCTGGCCATAATGTTTTGGTAGCATAAACTTTATTACGACTCAAAAAACTGGTAGAGGCTGTTACAACAATCATGGACAACAAGCTATTAAAAAACTATGATAGTGAGATAAAAGCAACAGAAGCAATAAATAAAAAACTAGAAAACCTAAGAAAAGATCCAAGTGTAGAACATGAAAGTACGGAAACTCTGTCGACAATGGTCTAGAATATTCTAGTTAGCATTGAAGAAACTTATTTAACGAATAGCAACACCAGCAATAAGATGAAATATAAAGATTAGATGACAAGAAGAATACTACTTCAATTAATGATTAAAAGGTGAAGTCATAGAGAAATAAAGACAAAGATAAATGCAGAAATATACACTACACAATAAAACGTAAAATTAGGGAGCCAAAAGAACAATGAAGTGCAGAAGCTTGTAAGGAAATGGCAGAAATTCAGATTAAACTGAACCACCACAATTTTCACAAATTTTGAGTACTCAAGAAGAAGTAACAACAGAATTAGAAGAATACATAGAAAATCTATTTCATGATGTGCAAGTTAGTACGGATCAATTGCAGACGGAAAGGGGACAAGACATTTTGGCATCGGAAGTTAAACACTCAATTCCGACAACCAAAATTGGCAAGGCACACTGGCCTGACATTGTTTATACAGAAATCGT
Source organism: Adranes taylori (assembly GCA_009867245.2). NCBI lineage: Eukaryota > Metazoa > Arthropoda > Insecta > Coleoptera > Staphylinidae > Adranes > Adranes taylori. Next base: position 13,241 of record WYDF02266777.1, read on the forward strand.
TAAATTAATGGAGAAAGTAATCTCGGCATTCTACCTAAATTGTTTACATTAAATTGCAACATACATGGTACAGGATATATGGTACCTATATGGTATATGGTACAACATATATTGTATGGTATGGTACAGGAAATATTTCACAAGCATGCCTAACACCTCTTTTCATTTACATTCCCAAAACAAAGAGTCCTAAAATATGTAACAAATTTAGATAATAACTCGAAATTAGACTGATAACGAATTTATTCTCACATACTAAAAATTTTTCTAAAAATAATCCATATTCGCATATACACCAAATGTGCATAAAATATAGGAGAAAAACAATTTGGATTCTTTAAAGGAATGGGCACTATAGACGTATTATGCAATTTAATTATCCTTATGCAGAAATGTCAGAAATGTCAATACCATCAGGAAGATATACGTACTTATTTCATTGATTATGAAACTTCTTTTGACAGAGTTCAGCATGGTACACAAATTGACTGTTTAAAGCAAAAAGGTTTAGACTCCAATGACATAAATATTATAGAACAACTTTGTCACAATGGATAGCTGCTGTTAAGAGAAAATGGGACACAATTGGACAAGTGTCAATGCATTGAGGAGTTAGACAACGTTGTACTCTGTCCCCACATTTATTCAATATGTAGTCAGGAGACGTTTTTGTTAAAGTGATTCTATAGAAGGTATTATAATATACGGCAAGTTTTTAAACAATATTGGATATGCTGCCGACACTGAATCGTTGCAGCGTTTACTACATAAGATCTGCCAATAACAGGAAATGGACGTGGACTAAATATCAATGTTCGTATAACTAAAGTTATAGCGATTTGAAAATCAGGCCACAAGCATATGGATATAAGACAAAATAATATAAAAATAGGGCAAGTAACTAAACATCCAAAACATATCCAGGATGTTCGATCATCGGAACCGATTTCGCCATCGGAACAATAAAGGTGAAATCGAGAATACAGTACGTGAGGAATATCATTTCCAGAATGGATCGGTTTTGCGTAAGATGGAGTTATCACTAAATACACGTTACCGCATGAGAAAATGTTATATTTGCCAGTTCTGTTGTATGGCATGGAGGCCTGGACATTTAAACAATAAACCATGAAAAGGTTTGAGGATTTTGATATGTGGGTGTTCCGCCGAATACTGACGACCTCTTGGACTAAATATGCAACGAATTAATACGTTCCAAATCGAGCCAACAGAGAACTTGAACTCCTTAATATTGTTAAAGTTAGTAAAACATCATACTTTGGACATGTACATAGAAATAATAAACACCGACTGCTACATCATATTATCAAAGGAAAGGTGGAAGGCAAACGAGGTCCTGGCAGAAAACAAATATCCAGAATAATAAATGTTAGGGATTGGACAAACATGAGAAGACGACTGAATAAGAACAGAAGATTCAAGACAAAAATAATTAGTATGCCATAAATGTTGATACCAATTTTCAAGTAAATAAAATAATAATCTAGAAACATTAAGCAGTAAATTAGTTTGTAAGTCTTACTTTAGTATAAAATTAGTGGCAAGAGTTAATTCAGCATGAAAACTAATTTATTTGAGATTTTCAAACTTGTCAATAAATATTATTATAATAAAAAATTCGTGCACGTGATTGCCACCCCATTTTTCATATACTGGAAGTCCTCCGTTTTGTTTTATCTTGCATAAAACAAAAGACGAATCTTTTAATTTTGACTGTCACCTAGTCGATTAAATTAAATTATCACAATCGTTGTTTAAGGTAAACTAATCTAACCTAAAAATCGAATACTCATGAATCCTACGGTCCCCATATATACCTACGGCGCGAAAAGCTTGGCTGTCCGGTTTGCCGCGGCCTACAGCCAGTTTTGACTCACTTTTTCCAAGTATTTCACTACGGCGCAGGCAGATCCGCTCACCGATTTGCCATGGCCTACGATCGCTCTTGTCTCTCTTTTCGACTAATTTGAGCAGCCTTGGTCTTGTGAGTTCGTCTATGCATGAATTCGCTTATCTCTTAATCACTTACTGCTTTGGCGCGGCCTGCTGTCGTTTTTTAGTTACTTTTCCCCCAGTGCCGTTGTCTAGTCCATTTTTCCCCGTGTCTGCTTTACACAAAATTCGTATCCCTGGGTTTTACGCATGTTCCCCAAATTATTTTTTAACTTTTTTAGGAACTGCGATATTTAATGTGATTAATGTTAAACAAAAGCAGTTTTCGAGAAAATGGGTCGCAAATTTTACATAACAAAAAACACCCAGTAAGTACATTAAATTGTAATTTTACAACTAATATTTCAAATTAAATTGAACGAGCTTTTGGCACCCTATACAATAAAGTTTATTCAAGTATACTGTATTTTATACTTCCTGAGATATACCGAAAACATTGTAATAGTTTAAACGTGGCAACGTCGCGTTCTACATCAACTTCAAGTGCGGATGTAAGTTTAAGAATTTCTTGTAACCTACTGGACCGATTTGGATGAAATTTGGTAGTTACGTGTACACTATTGACCTAATTCAAAGGGGGTTTGAATTAGGTGTGAAAAGATTGCAGTGATTTAAATACAAGTGCCGTACTAAGGGGAAATAGAAAAAATCTCAAAACATGAATCCTATATCTTTCATATACCTATAGGTATATAATACCTATATAGTATATGAAGATAAAATTACATTTGTGCAGTAGTCATTACGAACACTATACTAGTCATTACGATGACTTCAAAGATAAATTTTAAGTAAAGAAATTCAATAATCCAGTGCAGTAGCGGTGTAAAAAAACTGTTTTGATAAGGGTTGCTTCCCTACAGTGGCTTTCGACCATTGCTACTTGCCAAGAACTGTTCTTACATTTACTACAAGTATCCTTTCGAATTTTTCCCCTTTCAACGCGTTCAACCGTCCACTTGTAGTATACTCGTAACAAGCGTATGTCCAGCATGTGACAAAGTCTGGTTTCATAGTTTAATAGAAATCTATCATGGAGTTCAATCATTTCCAATTTATGCATATTGGAAATTATCGACACCTCTCTTTTATTTTTCCATTTGCGTAAAAAAGACATGTCTACGCCATGAAACTCATCTTTCTCCAATTTCTTCTGTGTTACACCTATTGGGTTGCCGTCCCTGTTGCTTTGTAAGGTGCTACACACAAACATCTTTCTTGAAGTACGTTTTTTGTTAGTGACACCGAATTATAGAAGTTACCAGTGAATCATTTACAACCTTTCTTCAAATAGTATTCCATCAATTCGAGCACGACATCTGCAGAATGACCCATTTCATTAGAACCTACTGCGCATCCACAGTCAATTTTTATGTTATGGATCTTGCCGAGTTCAACAACTTTACTCCGTACTAGTGTTTAATTGGAGAAAAAATAATCTCCCTCCCACGCCAAGGCACTATTGAGTCTTCTAGGCATAAGCTTCTATCTGGTATATATGTTCCTTTCATCGTTGTATTGAAGTCTAATTTTAAATAGCCAATCGCTTTTGTCATCAATACAGTTATCGTAAAAAAGTAAAAACGTAGAATCATTTGAAATTGGTTGCATCTTATAACCGCTCTAAAATACATCATTTTATAAAAACACATCAGTTCATCAATAATGTTTTGTAGATGGAAAATTACAACGACCCATGTGAATTAACAAACCTAGAAATATTTTCATTCCAGTAACTTTCACATCTTTTTACCTTGTATATCTCTTCGACTTCTTTTCTTGCTTTAAAGTTTTTGACGTGCATATATATTAGTTTAAGTAACAAGTACAATAAGAAAGTCATTTTTAGCTTTCATATACGAAATACGTAGGAAGTACGTACAGGTTATCTTCGTACGTCTCTTGTGTTGAAACTGCTGCAATCCGTATATATGGATTGCAGCAGTTTCAATTCAAAGAGGCGGTAATAGGGAACAATTTTTCATATAAATAGTTTTTCTACAAAAAACTTTTCTTGCTAAAAAAACTAAATGAACGCTAGAGTTTTTCAGTGCGTACGAAAGGATGAATGTTCAAAAATAGCGCCTACCTTATGAAATCGATCAGGATGAAATTTGGTAGTAATGTCCAGACGAGTATTCCATAGAATGGTTTTTAATTTTTTTTTTATAAATCCAATATAGCGGACAGGAGTAATTTTTTTATTCAGAAATTTCAAGCTAGGGCGCTCAAATATTGCACACATATAGCACCTATATATAGCATGCATTATGCTTCGAAGAAGAAAGTCCCATGTGATGCCACATTTTATAGGAAGCGGTGTTGCTGCGTTTGAAAGTTAACAACCTTTTTGAATTATTTCAAGCACGCTAAAAGAAAGAGAAAGGGCATTCGAATAAATTTTATTGTATAGGCTACATAAAGGCCCTTCGGTTTTATTTGAAACATTTTTTTAAATCACAATTTAATACATATACAGGGTATTGTTTGTTTTGCAAATTTCGCATTTCATTTTCTCAGAAACTCGATTTTGATTATATTTCTTGCAGCGAAAGATCCTTTAATATTTAAAGGATTAATGGAGTATAAAAAAATCGTATATCATATCACCGGAGTAATTTGACCTTGAACAAACATTGAACAAATTTGTACCACCTAAATATCTCGCTTCCTATGAAAGTTGGAAAAATGAAGCTTGGGAACTTATGTAAGATTAAGGACCTCAATTTTGCCTCGTGAACAATTGAATATACTGAATCGATTTTAAGAAATAAGAAATATTAAAAACTTTTTAGTAAGATCCTGTATATTTTCTTATAACTTTGTAGCCCTTCTGATTTTCTTTACAACGATAGCACATACGATGGGTCTTACTCTCATAGTTCCAAATATATAGGCCCTAATAACATTAAAAAATCTGCATTCAATACTAAGGTAACAGATTATCAATGATAATACGTATGATATGTGTATTGTCTAAAGCACAACGCACAATGCAAGTGATTAACAATTGTTTTTGCTTTCAAATCTCTCTTAAATCTATTGGTATTTATTTTCTTACGTTCATATGCCATATATTTTAAATGAAACAAAAGACGACTGATTTTCATGATTTTCATCATATTGGAGCTTCATTCCAACATACAATATGGGTGTACACAAAACTAATTCAACTCAAATTCAAACAAATTAAATAAATACTGCCAGGGTTCTTATAAAAAATTAATTATCCAAAAAATATACCACGACTATATAATTTTCTTTTTTGTTTGATAAATTTCATAGAACTTTGAAAAACTTTTCAAACGAAATAAAAAATAAAATATA
>WYDF02266788.1:0-18540 GCA_009867245.2 Adranes taylori
ATAATTTAGTAAATATATATGTGCTCAATTAAATGGGAACAATAAATAATAAACTAATGTCACAATAATGCCGGTCAAATAAATAATAGCGGTTTTACCGTAAACAAAACAAAACAAAGGCGGTGTCAATAAAACAGTAGAAATGTACGGCAACAATGATTATAGAATAAAATAAGAGCGGCGTAATAATAATAATAATAACAAAATAGTAAAAATATGGAAATCATACAAAAAAAGAGAATAATACAACGCGGAGGGTGGGCGTAAATTTAAACATACGACAACAGGAGGACGGGGGTAAATCTAACTATCGCTGGTTGCCGCTGGCTGCCGTGTTGCCCATTGTCTTGGCCTAACTAGCTTGGCTTCGAGTTCGCAAAGGAACTAAATAATTCTATACAAATTCTCGCTATTTATAGACGGGAGCATTCGGTGAAGTTTTACTCTGCTATATGGTTCCATGTGAAGCTAACACACGTTAATTTATGACGTGACACGGTCTTTCCACACAATCCTTTGCAAATCTCGGTATAATCCCTACGACGTAACACACAACCGACTTTCCCACGAATTACAATAGAACTCAGCAGACCATCCGGTGGTAACAAACAGCTAACAGTAGTGATACGCTGTCGAACACAATATACAACGCCGCCAACATATCATAACACGCCACATAGCAATGTGGTAAGAGGCCAGCCATATCAATACTTCTACAGACACGCGCACCTAACGTGGATAAGTATAATACCTAGAAAATGTGTACACAGTAAAGCGTAGTTTAACTGTCTTTGTTGAATATAAATTTGGTAATCGTTGCGCGAGAATGCAAACTCGTTCGTAGATGTTCAACATTTACAAATAACAAATACGGTTCGATTTTAGTGTTCGCAAAGTTGGTCTATTTAATTGGTCTATCTTTCTAGTGAAGGTGTACGCAATTTTATATATTTAATCTATGTCTGGTAACAATCTTTTGTTACAAGGTCTTAACCCATCTACACAATTCAGACGTAAAAACTTTAGCAATTAAACTTACTCATCATTAATCCTCTACTTCATATCTAGTATTAACTTGACGTGCTAAACGCAATTATTTGTTATATAAATTTAGTTTGGACAATTATGTATATTTAGTTTACTAAAGCAAAGAGGCATTGATTTTGTTGCACCTATTTCTAATTCGTGTATTCTGTAATTTCAGTTATGACGTATATATCAGCATTGAGTTCAACTATGCCGCGAGTAGACGTATTAGGATCACACACGTAATCTGCGACAAATGTCCCCGACTTTTGGTTAACACTTCTAAAAATATAGGTGTATACATAGTGTACGGGACCCAAAATGTACCCTTGAGGTACACTTCTAGCAACTTCTGCCCAAGCAGATATTTAAAGAAACTCTCTGATATTTTCCATTTAAGTATTAATTTAATATACCAGCGTTTTGAAACATTTTTATGTCAAATCATTTTATTTTGATTTAGACTTGAACAAAATTCAGTGCAATTTGTAAACGATTTAATTTAAATAAGCCTGGTATATAAAATCTAACGTCTCCGCATTGACTGCTGATTGCATTAACAAAGCTTATTGATTTAAATATGATATGGTCCCTAAGCATAGCCGTCCGACTGACCATATCTCTCAGTCAAAGATCCTGACAATATAAAATATGATGACATGATCCGTATGCACGATTTATTTGGCAAGTAATGGGTATGAACATGAATTTGTGAATTCACGGATATAATTAATAAGGTTTCCTTTTTATATAAAATACGCATTAGGATCTAGTTTAATAACGTAATGTAGCGTAGCTTATTGTATGCCTCCGAACGGTTTAATAAAATATTAAATTACCGTGTGAAGCAGGACATTTAATAATTTTACCAGAATTTGTTGAAATAAGCTTTAAAATTTATACAGTGTGATTTATTTTCAATATAATATAAATGTTTCAGTTTGAAAAACGGTTTGCAGAAGACTAATGACATCTTCACTTTAACATCTTCACAATGACATGACATCTTCACGTAACTACTTGTCCTTCTCTTCCGATTTCCGATCCATAATTTGAATTCTAGTTTTTCCGACCATTAATAGTGTGCATGACTGAAGATGTATCAAAGATGAAACAAAAGGGAAAACTAAATTATTACTCTTTTGATGGCTCGTAACTGGAACTTAATCTAATTACTGTGGAGCACCGTTAGATCGACGTGGGTTGAGTTAAACATACTGTACTAATGCTAACAAGATAATCCCAATTTATAAAAATTTATCAGTTTTTTATATTACTTCTAAAATAATAAAGATATGTCATTTTTCCTAAATAATGAATATATGAATTGTGTGGATTTTTTAGCGCACACCAATTTGTTTACATTACTTAATTTGATGAACTGAATTTATTACTATAAAACAATTCTTATACAAACATATTTCAATACAGTACTACATGACATTGAAATAGCACGCATAGTGACAGCTCCTAATAGTTTATCTATGTTTTGATAATTAAAAAAGTTGTGTTTATTTGTGAATTAAGCTGTTAAATTAAAAATTTGCTGTCGTGGTTTGTTTTGAGTACTGATTCAGCCCTATTGATTAATTTGTTGAAGAAGAAACAGAGTATAAGTATATTAATTTGAACAATTTTTGGCATCAATCACTGATTTCTTTTTTTTTAATAATTTATCCAAAATATATATATATATATATATATATATATATATATGTATATATATAATCATAGGTTTGTTCAATATTGACAATGAGACTTCTGAATATGCTGACTCAGGTTCTGAATACAATGCTTCTATAATAAGCAATTCTACCAGCAAAAGTACTTCGGATTCGCAGTCTTCAAAACAAGGACAAGGTGAAAACAATGAGTCTTTGGTTAATTCAAAAGGAAGAAATCGCGTAAAAAATTACCAAATGTGGAAAGGAAATATTAGAAAGACAAACACTTAAAAGGTAAAGAATATGTTTATATTAAAGGAAATGCTGTACCTCAAGAGGAACCAAAACAGATTATTGTCGTTGCAATTCTACAATCTTGAGGCTTCTAACATGCAAACATCATTTTTATTTACAATGGTAAAAGTATGCAATAAACTATGCCCACATACTCAAAATCAGAATTCTAAAAGAGAAAAAATGCGTGTCTATAGTTTATAAATACAAGAGGAGTCGATGTCAATGTATGCAAGACCTTTTTTGAACAAATACTTCAAGTGATAGCTGGAAGGCTTGATAGGGTGCTTAAAGTTAAAGAGCTACAATCTACCTGTTAGTGACCGTATGGGAAAGCCTCCATCTGCAAACAAGACGTCTCCGCAAGGATTGCTGAGTTAAAGGCTTTTACTGATAAATTTTCTGCATATGAAAGTCACTATGCTCTTCACAAATAGAAAACTCGAAAATATTTGGCACCTGACTTAATCATTACCAAACTAAAGAAGTTACAAGTCCTGTATCGAATTTTTTAACGAAGAATATAATCTGTCTTTCCGTCCACCTGTATCAGATTCTTGCAGAAAATGTGAAGCATATGATATTAAAATTAAAGCTGTAGAAATTGAATCTAATAAACAAAAGCTGAAACAAGAATTGGTATCGCATCAAAGAAAGGCAAGTAGTGCACGTAATCGTTATCAGAACGATATTGAGTTAGCTAAAAACAATCCTGAAACTACAGTTATTACATTCGATTTAATGAAATCTTTGCCTACTCCATTATTATCAACAGACCTTTGTTACTACAAACGACAACTATGGACGTTTTGCTTCAGTATCCATGACATGGGAAGCAACAATGTTTACATGTTTCTTTGGAATGAGTCAATATTCTCTCGGGGTCCTCTAGAAGTCGGTTCTTGTATCTTGTATTTTATAAAACAATTTGTAACAACAGAACACCTAGTTATGTATTCTGGCCAGTGTGGTGGTCAAAACAGAAAACATTAAGCTCTCTTTTTTATGTCAATATATTGTTTCTAGTCCTGAATACACGATTAAAAAAATAGATCATAAATTTTTAGTCAACGGAAATTTACACTATCCATGAGTGAAATAATCCTATTCAAATTATTTGTATGGATAAGAATGATTTGTTTTCGGCAAAAAAAAAATGGAAAATAAAATTACGAGTCATATCGAAAAATTTGCGTTGATAAGTTTAAAGTGGAGTGGTTAAAAATTCAATTGCAGAGCTTTTTCCTAAACGCGGTTTAAAATAGTTTACAAATGAAGACTGGAAGACTGTAAGTCCCAAAATGCAATTAAATTCAGAGACACTTAAAAAAATTACAATTTGTAGTTAGTACAGCTTGAAAATAATATATGATTCTAAAAAAGAGAGCAACATAAAGGAGGAAAAAAATAAAAGATGAGAAAAATGGAATGGATTAAAGTCCACTTTTCGTTTTATTGTGAAATGGCATTTTCAGTCTTTTTAAGAAAACGATGCTGGGAGATACACACTATTGCGGTAGTTAAAACAAACTAACCAATCATCAGGGAGCTTTCAACCTTTTTTCATTCTATTGGCATCGGCACTTACATCCTTTACTGAGCAAAAATTATTTTGGAAAAAATGGCACTTACAGCCTTTTTTAATTCCAGTCTTCAAATATTCAAAAACTGATTTATCTTTCTTTAGCGAACTTAATGTAGAGAAACGAAACACCACACTAACCGGAAATTTAGATTTACTTTTTTCTTAATGGAAACTGTATAAATTTACTGAGAAATTAAGATTTATTAAGTTTCTTAGATCATGTTACACCAATTTACCATGAATACAATAATAGCCTTAAGACTTACCTTAAAGTTGATGTTGACGAAGTAGCTTTAGTAGATTTCTCTAGTGTTGAAGAATGTTATTAAAGTTTAAAAACAAAAGATTAGAGTTTTATTTACTTTTATCACAAAAATAGTATAAATTTTTACACAATTAAATTAACCAACTCACTAATAAAAAAAATTAATAATGTAAAAATGGAGCAACCCACATCAAACTCAAAAATCGCCGTGATTTAAAAATATATTAATATAATTTAGTTTTTGAAAAACCCGAATAATAAATTTCCCTTTTTCATTTTCTCATTTATCTCAATATTAATATGTTTTGGTTAGTCCGTTATAGCACGGAAAGCCTCATTTAACCGTTGTTCTCTACATGTGACAAATTACAATATAATCTCTCAACTAATCTAATTTTTATTTCATTTGCAAATAAAATTGAGTTAATAAATAATAACTGTCGTAATAGAAACGCTAATTTATTTTCTATGCTAAACTTCAACACAGCAAAATGAGCTTATTTCCAAAACCTTTATAATTAGCTTAACGGTTGAGGCTTACATGCGAGTAATACTCACATTGTTAAGCAGCATATATAAGTGGAAATAGAGTTTTATACTTGTCATGTTATATCATTGTGCATTTGAAAAGATTTATTATCCCAAAAAACATTACAAACAAAACGTTTTAATACAATACCTAAAATATTATATATAAATGTATATATATTTTTTCCATGTAAAAAATTAATAAAAATAGACATGTATTTTGTCAAGCTATGTATTTTGTGACATATATTTTGTCAAAAATTAGACACATTAGAAGAATAATTTGTTATGTCAATTTGTTACGGACATAATAAATTGTATTTCTAAATATATTGGATTTGGTGAAATATTTGTCTGTTTATATTACTTTATCACACATTGCGTTGTTTATGATGTTAATATTTATATCATAAGTAATTTATTCTTTACTCTCTATTTTCAAAAGAACTTGTTAATAATTATTCCACATAAAGGGAGCATTTGACAACCTTGTGAGAGAGAAGAATTTTTTGTTTTTAATGGGTCAATTTATTATGACTCCCTTGTTACAAATAAATTTCCTATTTATATTTTGCTATATTTCCCATAGTCTGTGATACAGGTCCCCTTGCTTCATAGATATTTTCTATATCTAACAGTTTAAAAAAATTAAACAAATGTGGCGCTAAAGGTCTATCCAACCATTACATAAAATATAGGATGTTCCTTTTAAAGAAATTGATAAATCCTCTACTACGCGTTTTGGTTCATCCTGTATACAATTTTCAATACGAAGCAAAATATTTTATACGCGTAAAATGTGAGGGTGTACTAGAATTACCAGGTCCAAAAACAGATTAAATTTATTTTATTCTTTCCAGTTACAAGCAGTTCAAATTACCACAATTTTGGCACAAAACTAGCCATAACTTTTGAAACACCTGGTATAGACCTACCAAGTCTTAGATTGAAAGTTATGAAAAATACGTAGAATCGAATTATCAAATAAAAAGTATAGCATTCCATTTAAAAAAATGTATTTTGTGTTCGGCCTGCAGTTATAACACATCCTGTATACATGAAAATATTTTTAGTTTGTGTAGCTTAAGGCGCTAGACACTTCTGCTTTGGAAATTTTTAGTACCTTAGTAGGTTTCATGTATTTACATCACTATACGCCGATACTGCAAATAAGTTTGTTTCAAGTGTGCGGGCAATCACCCGTCTTATGACTGCCCGTTCAAAAAAGAAGATCGACCTCCAAAGTGCGTGAACTACGGGGAATACCATCCGGCAAATGCCAAGAAATATCCTTCCCATCCAGAGAACATTAAAAAAGCACGAATGGAGGCAACTTAGCAGAAAGTCCAGTATGGTATACTAATTGACTGCTTGAAGCGATTACAATAACATAAATATTATACACAGCTGCTGTTAAGATAGAATAGGCCACAAATAAAAAAGTGTCAATATAAAGGAGAGTTAGATAGGGTTGCATTCTATCCCCGCTCTTATTCAATCTGTACTTAAGACGTTTTTCAATCTGTACTTAAGACGCCCAAAAGTAACTGTATCATTGTCGCAAAATATTTTGTTTTAGAATATTTCATAAAATAAGTCATTTGTTAGAATGCTTAATAGAACTCAGTGTAGAAACGTATGGAAATAGAGATATACACTCATTTCACTCATTCCAAAACGATCATAATTTATAAGTTCGGTGACGAAAAGTATAATTGTGTTTACCTTCACAACTAATTATTTCTATATTTTCAACGAATTATAGTGTGAACAGCTAATGATTAATTCCGATTTTTTCTCGCCAACTTTGTTTCAGGGATGCGTAGCTATAATTAGTATGACGTGGATTATGTCGGTGACGCTGTTCAGTGTACTCGTGCTGCCGCGCGGCGGTTTTTATTTTAATCCAACCGGGATGATTGCCTGTGAACCATTTTATCCACAGGTAAAAATCTTATAACACATTTGACCTCACTGAATTCTATTTTTAGAATTTACAATTATTTATGTACATTTTGTTAAACTTGGTCAACCTCTTAATTTTGAACGTTAGAGGTATGTAGGTAAATAGCCACACAGGTTGATATGTAGTATTTAGAATATTTGAGTAATATAACTAATATTTCTTTAATTTTGATATGATGATTTTATAATTATTTATATTTTTGTAGGTAACTATTTTCTTTTGAATTGTGTATATTTATATGCACAAGTTCTTGTCATTTATTTATGATATATTTATATTATTTTATTATTGTCATTAGAAATGTATTGTAAAAACATAAAAACTCTTGTAATAAAAATAAACACTCCAAAGAAATAGTTAATTTCAAAAAGTGATCAATTCAAAGAGTATTTACGCTTTGTAATTAGCTTGTCTCCTGCAAATCGCCGCCAGTGACAATTGCCACCAATGAAAATCGCTACCAGTTGGGTCAGTTTTTGCAGTTTTTCAGGTATAACAGAGTTTTCTACCTTCTTTTTTCCATTAATTTTGTTTAAACAAACTTATAAAAATTCCCTTTTCCAGGTGAAAGTAAAAGTAAAATCCCTATACATTTTCTGAGGGAAATCAATTGTAACAGAGGTTGGATTCCAGTCTGGTATGGCTTGTAGAGGAATGTAGTCTGGTATGTAATCTGGTATGTAAGAAGAGGAAAAAGTTGAATGTAGGTGGCGATTGTCACACAGTTTTCGTTGATAGTGATTGTCACTGGTAGCGATCGACTGGTATTCGTAATTCTTCACATGTACGTCAAATAATTGACGAAAAACTTTAAACGTATGTTTTTATTGAAGCCACGGGTTTTGCGAAAAGGTTACAGAAGATACTAAGAGTGGACTATATTCAGGACCGTCGCGAGGGTTGTTATAAATTTAAATATTAATTTAAATTGTTATATTAAATATTAATTGTTATTAATTTAAATAAATTTTCTAAATATAAGTTTTCATAATAAATGTTTTAGAAAACATATTTTCACTATAAGGTCTGATCAAGTAATACAATTAACTTAACATATAATACAATTATTTAAAAATTAAGAATTTAAAACACTCATGCTTGCTTTAAGTGACGGATTTTTTTTATAGGTTCTAAATCAAGTGTGATTCACTTATCTAATGTTCGATTGATATCATCCCTAGTGCTGATAGCATTTTTTTGTGACATTTCTGATCGTAGGTAATTTTTATTAGTTTTAATTTTGAAAATGACCGTTCTCCGCTAGCCATTGACACAGAGAGGGTTAGAAAAAAATCGCAGTATAAATATAAGGTCTGAATAAGTTCAAAATAACTTATTTTCATAAATATATTCTAATGGAACTAATACCCCAATGGAACTTATTTCGGGTTTTAAATAAATTTCCATTACACTTAATTCTTCACAATGTTCTCTTCCATCTAAATCCGATTAGTTTTCCGTAGGATCAGCTAGTTATGACTGTAGATCTGTACAATGTTTGAGCAAATCTTCGTTGTTTATATTTTCTAGGCTGCTCATTTTGTATAACATTTCAAAAATGTCTGAATGTTCTTTCAAGATAATATATCGTTTTGTGCATTTATTATTCTTGTGTCAAGAATGGAAAACTAAAAGGAGATTTTAAAATTATTTTCCAGGTCATTGACACTTTCCTCACAATGCACGTAAGCAAATTTTCTTTCTCTGATCCTAGATGTTTCTGATCATGGAGGCTTTCCCTCCTTGAAATATCACGGGCTATAATAAACAGGACCGCAAAATATATAATAAAAATAAATTATATCTGGAGAAATGCTTTGAATCACCTCCATATAATTAATTAGATACGATAATTGTTGGCTGCATGAAATACCTAATGAGATTAAAAAAGCCAGGTAGGGTAGATAGACCATTTCCGGCATATGTGGTAGCCGCGGTACCCTATCCTTTCAGTAGTATTATTGTCTAACGACTCAGCTATTGCTCTTAATTTGCCACAGTGTTCCTTTCCATATAAATCCGATTAGTTTTCCATAGGATCAGTTACTTCTGAATGTAAATTTGTACATTGTTTCTGCAAATCTTCGTTGTTTATATTTACTAGGCTGCTCATTTTATATAACATTTCCAAAATGTCTGCATGTTCTTTCAAAATAATATATAGTTTAGTGCATTTATTCTTGTGTCAAGAATGGAAAACAAAAAGGAGATTTTAAAATTATTTTCAAGGTCATTGAGACTTTCATCACGATGTTCGTAAGCAAACATACGTTTTATTTTTCTGATCACGGAGGCTTTCCCTCCATGAAATATCACGGGCTATAATAAACAGGACCGCAAAATATATAACATGAATAAATTGTTTCTGGAGAAATGGTTTGAATCACCTCCATATAATTAATTAGATACGATAATTGTTGGCTGCATGAAATACCTAATGAGATTAAAAAAGCCAGGTAGGGTAGATAGACCATTTCCGGCATATGTGGTAGCCGTCATCAGTACCCTCTGCTTTCAGTAGAATTATTGTCTAACGACTCTGCTATTAATTTTTCACAGTGTTCCTTTCCATCTAAATCCGATTAGTTGTTTTCCCTAGGATCAGTTACTTTCGAATGTAAATTTGTACATTGTTTCTGCAAATCTTCGTTGCTTATATTTTTTAGGCTGCTCATATTGTATAAAATTTCAGAAATGACTGCATGTTCTTTCAACATCTAAAATATATCATTTAGATGTTTGGTGCATTTAGGTGCATTTATTCTTATGGCATGTATGGAAAAGAAAAGTAGATTTTAAAATTGTCTCTAGGCTCATTGGCATTTTCATCACATTGTTTGTAATCAAGCACACGTTTTCTGTTTCCTATCCTAGATATTTCTGATCGCGGAAACGCAGCATCAGCGTTTATAACAGAAGTCAGTTGTATGCATCAGAATTATATAGAAGGATTTATTTGCTAAAGCAATTTCTCCTTGAAATATCGCGGATTATAATAAACTGGAGCATAAAATATATAAGAATAATATATTGTTTCTCGACAAATGGTTTGCGTCACCTCCATATTATTAATGAGATATGTTAATCATTGTCTGAGTGAAATACCAATGAGATTAAAAAAGCTAGGTAGGGTAAAGGGACTATTTCTGATGTACAGATGAAACAAAATACATAATAATGGTGATTTGTTCGGTATGACACATATGGAGTATATTCTAATATTATAGAAAAATATTTGGCTCTTTGTACAATTTCAAGGATATTATTTTCTATTTCAATGGCTATTAATAAAATACTTTCATTTAGAATTTCGGATCCAATATAATCAGGTAAGTTTTTATAATGGGAATGTTGAATGTGACGAAGGTGTTTTACCATAATCGTATCAAATTTTGCAAGTGCCTGTATTAACTGCAGAAAATTCCAGTGTTTTTTTTTCACTGTCAAATAAACGATTCGAAGATCCTCTAAAAGCAAGCCATTGTCGAGACAGATAATTAATTAGCAGAATAATTGGTTCTATTTCGGAGCGCCAATGCTGTTTTTCAATTTCATACAATGTTTGCTGTGTTGCATCTATTGTTGTTTTATTTTGAAGTGCAAGTAGTAATTCCGATATTTTTAATATTTTATTAATAATATTTATTTAATATTTTTAATATGATCTGCATTATATTCGAGTCTTTTAAGAATTAATGAAATATGACACCAATGATTTACTTCTTTTGTACCTTGTGATAGACTCCCACTCACGACGCTGCTATTGGGGAGTCCTAGCGTTTGTACAAATAGCGCAAACAAGTATCTTATTCCTTCAGAATTAACTATCCCCCAGAAACGTGACTACGGGTCAGTTTAAGATGAGACCGCACGCTGAAACTGATCTTGTTGTTCTTCCTGTCCTCAGTGGCTTACTGAGGGCACGAGTAGCTACTAGTACGTGAGTCTAGGCGTACATGATCTTGCCGGTAGCTAAAATAAACTATTGCTCCTCAAAATACAAACAAAGAAAGAAATATAAAATTAAATGTCCATCAAGCAAATGTCAAATCAAACAGTAGCGCATTAATGGCGATTAGCGAATAATGATCAAATATTAGTGAATACGAAATGTTATATACAAGCGGTGCATGTAAAGCGGTGCAAACGTGCGGTAATAAAATAACAAAACAATAATTATGCCGGAAGCATGTAAAAGAGGGGTATAATATAACGGGGAGGGGAATGGGAGTCATTAGCACAATAATTCGGATAATGATGATAGCAGAAATATTAGGGAACCGCTAGAGTTCACTTAACTATAGGTCCTTTGGCTATCAGTGGTGTTAAGTTCGCTGAGTGACTGTAACTAACTTTGGCTGGCACAGATTAGAAACGTACACTCTAGTGGGGTGGAAAGTGTAAACGGAGACCACTATAGATCACTCAGCACCTTGGTTATAAAAGGGTTTAAGTATGCTGAATGACTGTAACTAGGAAATAGGTAAGGTGAAAAGATAAACAAAGCTAAGAAAACTGCCAATTGCACAAATGAACTAAAATATTCTATGTAAAAGGGATGGTTTTATAGTCGTGAGCCGTCATACAACTTTGGCTGCGTTATACGTATCAGTGTATAGCAATCAACATATCATTTATTTCCTGATACGGTCTTAACTCATTAAGGTGCAGCCACAGCAGTCTATACACGACGATAGCATTTTCTATCCACATACGGACGACGAATGCTCCACGCGCTTCCTGTAGCACGCAATATCCACTGCCAGAAGGAAACAACAATTATATACACTTTTCTATTGTTATCATGGACTTCTTTATTCAATGCGTGAGACGTATGCGTAATAATACTTTTCAATTATATTTACTTTTATTTCATTAATTGGTCTTTCCCAGTGCTGTGGTGACGCAATTTATTTATTTAATTTGTATGACGTAACATGCTATGCTACAACCTACAATATTGTTTTTATTTATGTTTTCTTCGTAAAGCGGACATGGATCACAAATTACAGAATTTAGTGACTCGGAATACAAAAGCCATTAGCGGTGTACTTTTCCGCCGTTCGGTAAACATCGATGAAAATAAAATGATATAAATTTTCTATTTATGTGGAACTTATATGTTGGTAATTTCTTGCGGATAATTTGGAGTTAGGAACATTTGATGTTAATGTGAATTGTACATTGTCTTGACTGTCAAAAGATTTATTTTCAAATGAATTAATTTGTTGAGTTAAATTATATTTCTCTTCCTGAAATATTTGTTCTGCTGGAAGCACATAACTTTTCATTGGCTTTTTTTCCTTAAGATGTCGAAAGAATAGATACATGAGCACTAGGTCCTGCATTTTCACTATCATTTGAGTCCTCATACTTGCTTACGGTACTTTTAAATGTAATAAAATAATTGTGTAATGCTCCTTTCAATTGTTTTTGTTCTTCAAGTTTTCGTTATTTTGCTGTCGATATTGGGCGCAAGATAAGCGTTTCGTTTTCCACTCAAACATTTTTCAAAAAATATTGATAATGTTTAATAAAAATTAAAAACTTTAAAACTGTTACTGTTACCAAACCACTAAATAATATTGACTCTGAATTACAGACATATCATAACAGAAGCACCCTATTTTATATTTACTTTTACTATGACACTAACAATAAGTTAAATACCGGAAAAACTAAATTAGAAATTTTAAATAAATCAGTAAATTAATTTTTTAACTGATTTAAACAAGAGTTTTACCACAAGAAAGCACAATAAAATGAATACTTTAATTTTAATAGAGACATGCGGGTAACATAAAATATATTTACAAAATTCGTTCACAGATTAATAAACAAAAAGTCGAAAACCAATGGGTACCATTGTTACTATAATATATCGTGGAATAGTGTACTAAACAATAATTTTCATTGGGAAGTGGGGACTAGAAAATAAAAATGTAATGACTGATCTGTTCCTGTTCTGATGTTTCATATGTTAAAAAAAAATTAAATACAAATTTGGAAGCCCGCATGGGATGTACACAATGAACAATAGGTCGCGCCTGTCCTGGCTATATTACTCACAAATAGTTCTATAAAAATTAAAAATCTTATATAATTTGCAGTGCTAAGTTCACAGTGAGAATTCATTAATTGCTTTCTTTAAATTAGGCGTCAATTCGTATCCTGACAGCATGCGGTTTCTATTTTCCAACAACGATGATCTTAATGTATTGTTACGGTTCCGCATTCCACGTAAATAAACTACGTTTGCGTGCAAAAACTAGCGGGAAATCGACTAGTCATTGTGCGAATTCGACGAGCGTTCCGAATGTTGTTCACATGTCAAGTTGTAATTCAACACCCGAGGATTACACTTCCGTTAGTGGCATGGAAAAGGTAAGTTTTTGAACTGCAAAACAAATGTTTTTAATGATTTTATGTTAATTATATTAGGCTAAAAACAATTAAAATTTCTGCTAAATGAGGTTAAAGTTTATTTGCATATTTGATGTTTACTGGTTAAACCTCCACGCAGGAATTATTTAATAGAGCAAATTATGAAATTAATATTTCTTATTACTTCGGCTTCAAAAAAATGTTTACCCCGTCCGGGTCTCGAATCCAGACCTCTCTATTGCTGGTCGATTGCTCTTCCAATTGAGCTAACGGGCACTTATTCGAAGACACAAATAATTTTTAAGACGTATTTGTTTTCAGTATATATTAAGATAGGTAACTTATATATCAGGATTTGTTTTGGCCACCTGTTTGCTACCATTGATCGATTCAATCGTCATCGGGTAGATGGAGCCTTCTGGATGTTTTTAATAGTTTCTTTTCCGTTTTGCTGGCGGTCGCATGTTTCATTGAATATTTGATGTTTACTGGTTAAACCTCCACGCAGGCATTACTTATTAGAGCAAATTATGAAATTAATATTTCTTATTACTTGTGTCTCGAAAAAATGTTTACCCTGTCCGCGACTTGAACCCGGACGTCTAGATTGCCGGTTTATTGCTCTTCCAATCGAGAGGTATGGGTTCGAGTCCCGGATGGGGTAAACATAAGAAATAAGAAATATTTGTTTCATAATTTACTCTATTAAATAATGCCTGCGTGGAGGTTTAACCAGTAAACATCAAATATTCAATTAAACATGCGATCGCCAGCAAAGCGGACAAGAAATAAATAAAAACATCCAGGAGACTCCATCTACCCGAGGACGAATGAATTGATCGACGGTAGCTACTAGGTGGCCAAAACAAATCCTAATATATAAGTTACTTATATTAATAGATAAGGAAAACAAATATATATTAAAAATTATTTGTGTCTCGGAATAAGTGCCCGTTAGCTCAATTGGAAGAGCAATCGACCGGCAATAGAGAGGTCTGGATTCGAGTCTCGGACGGGGTAAACATTGTTTCGAGACACAAGTAATAAGAAATATTAATTTCATAATTTACTCTGTTAAAGTTTATGTCATTTCAAAACTAATAGTTTTAAGGCGCATATTTATCGTTTTAACGGATCACACGACGATGATTATTCTAAGGTCTATCTCAGCAGGGAAGAGAATGACGATTGTATTGGCGTAAAAATTTATTGAATCGGTGGAAACGGGAATTATGATATTAGATGATTTGTGAAGAGCATATTGGTTTATTGAGCATATTGGATCATTGAGAAAACTGTAGAGGATATAAATAGACTTTGAAATATATCTATTGGGTGCAAAATTCAGCACCAGGGAAACTTAGGAATTAAAAAATATAAAGCTTCAATCAAAGCGTTTAAAAAGATGATATAATATGCTAGAAAAATTATAGCTGAACAAAGTCGAGTGATTGTTGAAAAACATATTTTCATCGGTTATTAAAAATGAATGGAAGAGAGAAAAATGATAAAAAGTATAAGGAATAAAAACGCACTGTTACAGGCATTTTACTCTCACCTGTACGTCGATACATAAGGTATGTTTTAAAACATAAGGTACTCGTTTTATTGAGGGATAATAGCTATATAGTGAATAAATTTGATAAGTATTAAGGAAACCGTGTATAGAATGTGTGATAAGATTGATGAAATGTGCAATTACTGGATGTAGAAATTAACATACTATTGTTAAACTCCGTAAAACAATATTTATCTCGTGAAGTCTAGTTTGTATCTATGAGACATCTTCTATATTCATATAGTAGTGTCCATTAGTGCGGTCAACTATCGACAATAATGAAATTGCACTCAATTTGGTCCAAATTGTTTAGAGGTCGAACGGTCGAACAAAACAAGGGTCCGTATTTTTCGGATTGCGCGTCTTCTTATAGCAGAGCTCCTTGTATCTGGATTCTAAGTGCTAACAGCCGGAGCACGGCTAAAAGGTACAAATGGCGCCATTTAATTTCATCCTGACCTCTACAAAGGGAAAAGCGTTAGGTTATTTATGTACTACCTACAATCTTAGATTCTTGAAAGGTTGGCTAATGCGATTCTTGCCATTTGTTTTCTAATTAATTGTTTTAGGTGTAAGTCTGCCATTCGTAGCACTTTTTACTAATATAGAATAGAATAAAGGCTATCGCGCATTGCTGTTAAATGTATTTTATAATATAGCAAATAAATTAATTCCTAATAGAAACCGAAAACCCTTTATAATTGAATCCTAATTTTAGAAATAAACGGAAAGTGCTGCCATTAAGTAAGATGCATTTTTAAAGGATAGACATTCTGTCACCAATTATAGACTAGTTTCTATTCAAAACAACGTTCCTAAATAATTTGCAAATTTAATTGTAGAGTGCATATAGATAAGTTTAATAAATTAGATGGGGAAAAACATAGCTTTGTCAAAGGTTTGTCAATTTGAACTAACTTATGGCTTACGTGAACTTACACAATACATCACATAAGAGATACTCCAAAATATCACGAGCAAATGGACATATTCTATAATTCGAAATGTTCAAGGCTTTAAACAAAGTAAACTATGAGGTTTTTCGTCATAATAATAATATTAATAATAATAGAAACGCAGGGCAGTTATGTAGGTCAGCTGATAACTGTTGTGCCACTATAGCGTACCCACTTACCCGAATTACTTAAGGGAGGAAGAAAATCATATATCTTCAATGGCCTGCTGACAAAAAAAGGGAGCATGTTTCTTGCCGGCGACTCCCCAGCCTCTAAACTGTGAAATATCCTTGGGTTTGTGGGCAGCGGCAATACCCTTGGGTTTGTGGGCAGCGGCACAATATCTCCCACAGACAAAATTTCACAGGTTTCTTTCGGATTAACTCCCCTGAAGAAACTACACACTTACCTCCAAGAAATAATAAAGAAACTAGTGAAAGCAGTTCCTGAGTTTCCTTTAGCTCGAGATGCAGGTTCTCTACCGAGGGAGGAACGGAGTCCAACGCCGGGACCGAGCACCTGGAGTGGTTGTATCAGGACTTAATGCGCGCCTATGAATTGAGCGAACACGCTAAGAGAGGCTACAGGATGAATACTATCTGGCTGGATATGTATCCTGAACACTCAAATATGTCCAAACAACATCTTCGGGACTTCGCAGCCTATCTTAAAAGGCAGCATCATCAGCTATTGCGGAAAGATAATGATGAAGATTTAAATGACCCAAACAAGATCTGCGCAAAACCAGCCACTGTATATGATGATCCATTGAGGATTTAAAGGCAAGACAACACCATTATTTTTCTAAATTCTTGCCAAAATCAAAAGATATTACCAGGGTTAACCATGTGTTAGAAGAGAGAATCCATCCTAATTCCGACTTATTAAGCAGAAATTGCTAAATAAGAGGAAGAAGCTGGAGAGACAAATGAAGCAAATCGGCAGGAGACTTTAAGACTGCAAAGTGTGGTGGATTATGTAACTAGTGGGAGAAAATACACTCCAAAAATTCGAAAGATCATAAAAAAGATCCGATCTGCACACCACACACTCAATAAAGTTATTTTAGTAACTATTAAACAAAAACACATTGACCAAATTCGAGAGCAATTGCAAGTCTAAAGGAAACTCTGTCGAAAAAGAAACTTCATTAGTGACAACTTTACCTTCCGACACAATCCTTCCAACCTACTTCAGAAACAAGAGAAGACCACCCTCTGGGAAATCCAGGAATACCACCCTCTGCCCAAGACGTTGAAGCTTTCTGGAGAGACCTATATGAACACACAGTACCATGTCATCTAGAGTGCGGCGATCACGTTGCTTAATTTCTTTTGTGAACGTCACGCCCAAAGTCAGGATACTTGTACGCCTATTCCTTTTAGTTCTCAATCCTTTTATATTGTTCCATACAACTCTATATAGGACACTCCTGACCTGCTTTGAACACTAATTTGCTTAACGTAATGTGGCCCGTTGTCAGATCTTCACTGAATGCGCAAGGCAAACAGTTCGGTCGCACGCTCGGGATCTGAAGTTCGGCGCTCCAGAACAATTCCTTAGAATCATACTGCCGAAGCGACCAAACGCAAACTTGACTATGAGCTTTATAACCGCAGCAAAATTAACGTAGGCCACTGGAGCTAGAATTACCGCGGCTGCTGGCACCAGACATGCCCTCCAGTAACTTTTTATTATATTTGGATTGTTTTCAATCCAACAACGAAGCCTCTCGAGAGAAGCTTCGCAATGTCACTCCTTTTTACTACCTCACCGTGTCGGTATTGGGTATGTTGCGCGCCTGCTGCCTTCCTTGGTAGTGGTAGCCGTTTTTAAGACTCCCTCTCCGGTATCGCACCCTAATACCCCATTACTCGTAACAGCTAGGCAAGAACCTGATGCGCGCATCAGGCCTGATAAGCTCGCTTTCGGTGTTGAGGCGTGGTGTCTTAATGGACGACAAGATCCAACTACAGCCTCTCTCCGGGATTGCTTTTGTTGAACGTTTTACCGTTCAGACAAGTTTAGCTCTCCCCGACTGCAGACAAGTTAAGCAGCTATGTTGCCTAGATAACTAATGGCATTAATGTATTAGCGCTAAATTTGTCACCGTTACTCAAACCTCGTTGATACGATTCTACCAACGTCCAATATGACGAGTGTACTAAGCCGTACGCAGTCCACTCGGTCTGACGTTAATTGCGGATGGTCCGCGGTCCCAGGAAGGCTCGAGGCTAGCGCGGTTAAGCTTGATAGCAAGCGTACTTGCACTTGCATGGCTTAGTCCTCGAAATGAGCCTACCATTACTGGCAG
>WYDF02266799.1:0-32377 GCA_009867245.2 Adranes taylori
TGAATCATGTTAATATTTTTATTCGTTGATATATTGAGATCAAAACTAGCAAACCTACTCGAAAAATTGTTTAAATTCCTGTGGTTTTCTTTTGGTGTTGAAAAGTTAGTTTTTAAATCGAAGAGTGAGTTTCAGAAGTTGGAGTTTCAGTCACTTCTTTCGTTTGACTATAAGAGTACTTATCATAGATCGTGATAACGGTGAGGTGACAACACCTTCCTTTTTCCACTTCAAAACGTTTTTACCAACTGATGAGGAATGGATCCCGTGTGAAGTGTTGTCCTTCATGGTAGTAGGGAATGGAATTTCTGTCGTGATATTATCCTCTCATATGTGAGTTATCCAGTTCTTGGTTGACATTGGCTCCATCCATGCTACACGGATGTTTAGATATGAAGTTATCTTTCGTTCCAGTGGTATTGTTGAATTTTGAATCGTTTGATATTTTTGAATTACAAGAGAGATAAATAGAAGAATTATATGATTTAATAGACTCTGTGCGATTTAAATGGAATGGATAATCATTAGTTTGATTACTTATATCTTGTGTAGATATTCTTTGGTAAAACGGAGTTTATATGGCCCCAGATGGCCTGGCAATGGCCTCACCTCTCAGACCTATCTTGGTCAACATGATTTAGAAACAAAATTTCTTCAATTAAACGACCCTTCAATCAAAAAGATCTGGATACGAAAAAGAAGGAAGAGATGCATAGATGATGTTTTTTGTATCATTAATGGTAACTCCGAGGATGCCACTAGAATCTTAAACATCCTAAATGTCTAACATCATAAAATTAAATTCACACATCAATTAGAATTAAACAAAAGCATAAATTTCTTAGATCTTACTGTGTTCAAATCAAATTAGGGATTAAAATTCAGAATATATCGAAAACCCACCACCACTGATCATACGATCAATAATTTTTTTTGTCATGCGGAATATCATAAAGCTGCTTTCTTCAATGCAGCGTTCCATAGGCTACATACAGTACCACTCTCTTACCATAATTTTGTGTTAGAACTACGCACAATTTTACAAATCGCTCTTAATAATAACTATGATGTCAATTTCGTCCAAAAATGGTATAAGAAGAAACTATCCAACATTTTTAGAAAATTCAATATCCAATCAGAATACTAATGATATAATTTACCTTTCAATTCCTTTCTATGGACAAATCTCTTATGAACTGAAAGACTGTTTAAATAAATTAGTCACGGATAAGTAATTCGTTGTCTCGTTCTCAACCCCTTACACTTTGAGTAGTATTTTTGTCAACAGCAAAGACACAATAACCTCCTATCCACAAAAGTGGCATATATTCCATTTCTTGCTCTTGAGGTAAAGAATATATTGGCCAATCAGGTACATCTCTCATTACTAGGATAAAAGAACATGTGAGTAGTATTATACATAATAAGAACAATTCAAGCCTAGCAATTCACATTAATGTGTTAAATCATTACGAACATATATTTGATATTGAAACCAATAGTAAGTTCCTTCATTTAATGAACAAAGGACAGAGAATGAATATTGCTGAGAACCTTGAAATAACCTTGTCAATGAAAAGTAATAATACTTTAAATGATCAAGTAAGTTTCGCAGCTTCGCAAGTTTTCAAAAATCTATCATTGAAACATAGGATTTTGTAATGTCATCGAACTTTTGGGTCTTCAACCACGTTTTGTACAAACTTCCAATATAGAACGAAATTTTACAATCACGTCTCCATATATTGATACAATTTGACAAAAAGGAAAAGTTTTGTTTGGTGGAGTGTTTGGAAAATTATCTTTGCTGAAGACAACCAAAGATAATTTAATTTCTAAGTTGTGATATTTCATGTGTGATAGCACATGGCGAGTATTAGTTTGTTGAATACTGAACTTGAGTCTTAAGAATCGCGAACCAATTCCGTAAATGCGTTGAGTTGGTTACAGAGCTGATACCAACATACAATCAAAAATAACACCAACTTGGACACTAAAAGGACGACTTAAGCGGATTCAGCGATGAAAATTCAGTGTTCAACAAATATGTAGACATAGTAGTTTGTCACTCGACCATAAGGTAGAGAATTTTAATTGTAATTTATTTCATATGTATTTTGTCGGATTTAAACATGACTTTTCATGTTGCTAAAAAAAATTTGCTTGATAATGGGCCTAGTTCCCGAAAACGTTCGCTAATACTAATTTTAAAATAAACGTGGATGAAGGCGACAATTTTTTTCATATAATTTAAAAATTTATTATTCCCGACAATGGGCAATGTCATATTCCTGGTATAAATTACTTCGGTACAAATATCATTAATTTATAACAGCAAAAAGCCTTTTAGTCCTTATAGCAAAAAATACGATGTTTAGAAAATAATTAGATCATTTTGTCAATATATTTAGAAATTACTTCATGCCTTTAGGAGTTTGTATGGTATTTAATTGCATATTTGATTATTGTCTCATTAAATAATTTTAGTAATTAACATTTTAACCTAAATTTATGTTATATAGTGGGTATTTATTTTTAATTTGAACGATATAGTAATTTCAGTTTTTGACAAGTCTGTAAGTACCTTAAAAGATGAATATATTAATTTTATTATTGTAAATTACACTTTTGTCTAATTGCGTTTTTGATACATTTTATAATCTTATGTTTTTAATCTCAATTTATATTGTACCGCACAAAAGTTCTTCGTTACTTTTGTCAGTAAACTGAAATTACTGTATATTAAAAACTCACTTATTTGTAAAACAAATATAACATGATTTATTTAAGTTGTAAACACTAAACGATTGCTATTAACAATTTTCTAACGCGCATGTTTTTCTCATTTCATTAATTGATGGGCTCATCTGCTATTGTCAACACCACTACGCGCCTGCGCATATTATACCTACACACCTCGCCTACTACATCCACGCATCGTATTGCTTTTGATTTACGAACAAAAAATTATTTCCAAACAAACACGCCATGCCCTCCATTTTATAATGTATTTATAAACCTGCGCAATCGAAACGATTATCTACAATTAATTGCGCAAGGTTTGGATGTGTGGTGGCACTCTAGAAATAGCTACATGTTCCCATGTTGGGCACGTATTTCGCAAGTCGACACCATATTCATTTCCAGGCGGCACGAGTCGCATTGTGAATCATAACAACGCTCGATTGGCTGAAGTTTGGCTCGACCAGTGGAAAGATTTCTACTACAACATTAATCCAGGTTAACTTGTCAGTTTTCGGACATCATCTCTGCACATTACATTGTCTAAGTCCTGAATGTCTTATGTAGTTTTGTTCGTGGCATGTTTTATGTTCACCTTGTGTTATAATCATTATATATATTCTTGAATATGCACTTTTATTTCATTTGTTTCTGTCATTTGCTTTTGTTTTCATTTTAAGTTTTAATCATCGTTACCTTATGTTGCACTTTTTTCGCCCTTACAATTTTCTTACTAACGTTTTAATTTAATTAAATCGGTTTTCATTAATTAATATTTATCTTCTACAAAGTGTTCAGAAGTGAATGTAAATTTAATTTGCCTATCTTTTTTATTTATACACACCCTAATTCTTCAGTAATACTATGAAATGAATAACATTTTCCTAACGTATTCTAAGACACCAAATTTGAGATGTGGGATTCTGTGAAGCCTAAATTTTATCTTTCTGTGAAGCCTAAATATCATTAGATTTGTATATATTTTTGTTCTTTAATGACACTGTTTTTTGTGAACATTCAAAATCATTTATATTCATTGTTTTATAGTCATTGTTTGGGCTAATTTGAATTTAATAAACCCTTCTTGAAGACCGATGTGGAGTTCTTGCAATTACTACAAAATTAGTTTATTCAGATTCATATCGTAAGCATTGTATATGTGTTGAAAAGTAAAGTATTATTACGTGTTATTCTAGAATCTAATTTTAAATTGAATATTTGTTTAATTTCTTGAATCTTATCTATTGTTCTTACTTTTATATTATACAATGTTAGAAACTTATTTTCTATAAAGAAACACATTCATTCCTGCTTAAACCAAATGCATGTAACAAATATTTAATTCGCATCGCATATTTTGTATTTCACAATAAATACATTTATGTTGTGTAGTAGTTTTACGTTGTTGCACCAATAATTTAATGTGTGTCACTGGTGGCCTCTTTTGGATTTAATTTTTTGAATAATGGAGGGATGGGGTGCTTAACTAGCATTTATTTCAACGGAGCTTTATTTCTTTATTAGTGTATACTTATATATGAAAACATTATTATAAAATGGGTAAAACTCGGTAGCTTCCCCTTCTATTATATACGATACTGCTAGTCTCGATTACCTCAAAATAATTTAGTGGCATAAACTACTTTAAACTTTTAAATAACATCAGGGTTTTATGCTTATTACTGTAATATATGAGATATTTTATAAATAAAACATGACTCCGTATAAGCGTATTTATAATCTGTTTTGAACCTAAAATTCTATTCTTTTACTGACAAAAATATGGTTTATAACATTTCAGCATGAATTAAGTAAATTATCAAGTATTTACGTATCAATATTACTTATGAAAGTATTCAGTCATTTGTAAACATAGAATTCTTACAGATTTTATACACTAATTTAATTTATAAAATTTTTAAAAGCTTTTATGAAATCAAGCCAGTCCATAATCATCTGTACAAAAAAAATCACAAATGAGCATTCAAAAAATAAAATAATCGATGCTATCCTGATATCCTGAACTCTCACATCATTATAAAATATCTCATATGGATAAGTAAGCAATTTTTTTATGAATTTGACAAATTAAGTACAACATGCAGATTCGTATATTGAGTTCAGTTCTTTAGTTTCTATTGTACGTAATATATTTTTTTATTGTTAACTAAAAATCGTACTTTCATTTTATATTGCTATAAATAACATATGTGCCGTTTTTAGGTGCCAAAAATGTTCCTGTTGGAGACATATCAAAACGACTAGAATTACGTCAAAAGCTCAAATGTAAGACTTTCAGATGGTACTTGGAAAATATTTATCCCGAATCACAGATGCCTTTAGATTATTACTATTTAGGAGATGTAAGTGTATTTATATTATTTTATGATGAACTATAATTTTCTACAGCTTTTCCAATAAATTTCTTTATAATCCTGATTATCCAGTAACTCAAAAGAGTAAACATAAAAAACATAACATAAAAATGTAAACAGAAGTAAAGTCGGCACAAAGGGGATTGCGACTAAAAGTATCACCAACTGTCATGCGGGGACAGCAGTGCATCAAAAACGGCAAACAAATCAAAAACGTCAATTAACGCAACCAACAACGGTGCCATATCGGGCATTGAGGCCAATAATAACGAAAATATTAATGTTGATAACAGTGTGAACACTGTTGCCGATAACAACAAAAATAAAAGGATGAAAACGAAGATGGATTTACAGTCGTTACCAACAAGAGAAAAGTAACGTAATAGGTTCTGTAACTAAAAATGACGAACCACAAACTAGCAAGTGGCACATTAATTGATAGAGCATGGCATATGTTAAACGATTAAAACTTATGTGACTAATGAGCAACTACAAGAACATGTAAATAAAAAGTTCAGCAAAAACGATTTTGCCTAACAGATTATAACCAGTCGCGAAAACCTGCCATTTGCCTCTTTCAAGGTAAGAGCAGCATTCACAGAGCTTTTGAAACTACTGAACCCAAATAACTGGGCAACAGGTATTGTCGTGAGTAGGTATCAATTTTCGAGCACCAGTGGAAAAAAAGGCAAAAGAGAAAGAAGCGGTGACAGGAAGGCAAAGAATACAACCAGAGAACTCATATGCAAAATAATATTAAACCGAACCTATGCAAAACCACCAATATAAAGCTAGTGTATACTAATATCGCCTCTTTATAGCAAAGTTTAACGAATTTGTTTCCGTAGTATCAGTCTCTGCACCTCACCTAATTATGATATATGGGAGATGGTTTAATACTGACATCTGACAGTATAGTATATCTTCCGAACTACTCGCGTATTAGAGCAAATCGGAAAAACAAGACAGGTGGAAAAACAAGACATCATATATCAAATAAATGATCTTAAAGGGCATAAGTTTAATATATTAAGTATCGACGATCTAAGCGAAGGCTCGAGCGAAGTACTATTCGTTAAGGCAAAATACGATCAAAACGAATTCAATTTAATTTGTGTCTATAGACCGCCCAATATCTCACCAATCTCCGATAAAACATTGACGGATAAAAATTTTAATTTCTCAGAGCAAAGAAATCTCGTTGTTTTTGGTGAGTTTAACGTACCACAAGTATACTGGCCGCAGAACATGATCACTCAAAACATTGAGTCCGCGAATATTTTTTCGGTTCATCTACTAATAGCAATTTGTGTCAGCTAGTAAAAGAACCAACAAGATACTGTGCTAATAATAATTCATCAGTACTTGGTCTGCTATTTACAAATGACAAAAAACTAGTAACCGACGTCGATATAAAATCGCCCATAGGAAAAAGCGACCATAGGAAAAAGAGACTATTGCATAATTGAAGTCAAGTACAAGTTTCCGTAGATAAGACCAGCTGCAAAACCAAGCGCGTTCGCAACTTCAACAAAGCAAATTATGTCAATATCTGTCCAGCTTAAACTAAATAGCTACCCAAAATTGCCAAATACTCTAACAATTGCGATAGAGTAATATGTACCAGAAAAACTGTAATGAAGCACGGACTAAAACCCTGGTTGGTTAAACTTAACGATTATAAAGCTATAGAAGAGAAACGATACACATGGGGTCATTGCAAAGCAGTAAAGACAGCTGAAGCGATTGCGGTATATCGAAACATGTGCAATCAGGTTACGTCAAGAATTAGGTTAGGAAAAAGGAAGTATTAGAAATCAATTCTTGACGACACGAAGAAAATTTTCAAATATTTCAAGCACTCTAAGCTCCAAAGTGAGATCAATATCACTATGTACTGACAGTCTGAACCAACCACAGACAGCACTTTAATAGCGGAAAAATTTGCCAAGCAGATTGCCCCCCTACCATACTTAACCGAGAATGGAAAATTATATTGAGTCAGACAACATACCAGCCGTGTTTCTCTAAAAATGCGCAAGTGCAAATTTGCTCTCCATTATCTGAAGCTATGATCGATTCCTTGACCATAGGTGTACTACCCGACAAATGGAGAAAAGCCACAATTATTCCAATCTATAAAAAGAGTGATAAAACTAAGGCGAAAACTGCAGGTCAATTAGCCTAACTTCAATAGGCTAATTGGCCTGTAGTTTTCGTAAATGTATAGAGAAAATAATAGCTGAAGACATCACTACATTTTTACCCGAAAACGGCACACTTGGAGAGTCGCAACATGGATTTCTCATTGGGCGATCTATCACACGCAATTTCCTTTTAGCATTAAACGAGTACACTACTAAATTTGACAATGGTGAGTCCATGGACATCACATATCTGGATTTCGACAAAGTGCCGACAGAAAGATTACTAGATGCAATGGGAATCAGAGATAACCTTCTCAAATGGATTCAAAGTTTCTTAACAAATCGTACTTACCGAGTTCGTTTGGCTGTTGCCATTAAACGCTGGTAGGTGTAAGGTCTTGTACATGGGTGCGTCCAATCCTGAAAAATATTGTATACTTGCTGGTGAACCAATGAAAGCAAATCATCGCAGAAAGATCTTGGAATTACAATAAGCACAAACTTGAAATGGGACGAGCATATAAACGGAATGATAAAGAAAGCTAATTCTTTCTTTATTCTAACAATAGAATTTCTCCTAAAAGATTAATAGAAGGAGGAGCTGACATAACGATGAAAGCATTTCCCAATATAACAACGAATGTTTTTTTAACTATTTACAAATAATGTATTTCGTCCTATATTGGAATATGATCACTTGTTCTGGAATCCATATTTCATGACAGGCATAGATACTCTAGAACGTGTTCAGAGAAGTGCAACGAACCTACTAACTGAGATTAGGAATCTATCATACGAAGAGAGATTAGCGTTCCTGAAGCATCCGTCCCTAGTTAAACAAAGAACTCGCGGAGACCTGATAGAAATATATAAAATATTAAGTACTTACTACAGCTGTAATTTAGAATGCATATTTAGGAGGAACACAAACACACGCGTGGCGACAGCCTCAAACTAAAAACTGAACTCTGTTGACTCAATCCAAGGAAACACTTTATCACCAACTGACTACTACCACAATGGAACTTCTTATCAGAAGGCGTTGTTAATGCTACATAGAAAAACAAGTTTAAGAACGGACTGGACTGTATATAGTACGTGATTAAAAGAATATTGCAGCTCTCATCAACTATGTTGCCTACGCTGCAATAAAAATACTAATACTAATTCTATATGTTTCTCGAAGCGAACTGCAGATAGGATTTAACAATAATTTGTAGGAAATGTTTTGCCCATGTTAATAAAAAAAATGTAGGAAATTTAACTATCTTTTTTTAACTTTTTTTAACTATCACTAAAGCTTAAATCACTATCACTAAAGCTTCAGATCTATTTCAGAGTTTAAAAACTAAGTGCTTTAAAAATAATTGCACCGAACAAAACCTTGTCTTTGATTTCCTGAAGTTAACAGAAATATTTTTAATATGTAGGATGCCTTGATATAAACTTATAGTAGGGTCAATTGAAACTTTGAAAGATTGAGGGTTTAATTTAATTATTTACGATCGTTCATATAGGCATTCGTAAATGAGAACTTTTAACAATAAACCTGCATTTGATACTAATTTAAAAGGTCTTTACATCTGATTATGTAGTATACAGCGTCCAACAATGTTAAGTTTCCTATGCTCTAATATTAATATTATAATAAATTTTAATTTAGATAAGCAATGTTCATTCGCACCAATGTTTGGATACGATGGGCCGAAAAGCCGGTGAAAATTTGGGTATGACTTACTGTCATAAATTAGGTGGTAATCAAGTGTTTGCTTATACGAAAAGACAACAAATTATGGCCGATGATAATTGCTTGGATGCGAGCAAACGAAATGGGCCTATTAAATTGGTGAGATGTCATGGTATGGGCGGTAATCAAGCCTGGACGTATGATAATGATGTAAGTGATTATGTTTTGTCCTTTTTATTTTTTGTACACCAATATGTATACAAAGATGTATAAAACATGTAAGATTCACAGAGATTTTCAATCGACTGGTAAATCAAACCGGTTTTGAACATTTTGAACATCTGATTAACATTGTTCGTGTTAATGTAGTAACAAAATTTTCGACTTGAATAAATTTTAAGTTAATTTTGTTAATGTGTTTGTCTCATTTTAAATACATACTGAATTTAAGACAATAAAAGTTTTTAGCCATAAATCTGATTTTTCATGAATATCTTTGTTGAGCGCATAATCCTTGATACTTTTTGCCATTGGATTAACTTTTATTTCTTCTGTTTTCTTCCTTAATTTTATCAGCAAATTTTAAACGAATGGGTCACCGTGATCGTCTGTCGGAAAAAATTAATGATTTTATCAAAATTTTGCTCCAATTCTATACTACGTAACTTGTTATCTGGTAGGGTTCATAGCGCCAGAGATTTTCTGAGTGAACAAACGAAACTAATGTTATTTGCGTCACTCGTTCTTTCAATATGTAATTAGTCTGATTTAGTATATGAGTGGTCTGCGATCGGATTAGAAAGGGCAGACTTAATGATGAAATGTAAAACGGAAGCTCTTTCAACTCTCCATATATATGGAGTTGAACTCCAGCCCAAGAAGCACTTTCAAAGAATGGTTGTCTGCTTCGCTACGTCTCAGACGCTTTCATACTACTAGGATAAGTTAACATAATAATTAGCAGCGGTGCGACGAATGCGCGTTTACTAGGCTTGGAGTAGAGAGGCCCGGTGCTAAATTGCTTATTAGCTTTTCGGATTCATCGTCCCGATCGCTTCGCATCAAACTCGCATTGATCAGAATCAGATAGCCTTCTCCACCCAAATGCGTCCTACCTGTTCCCATAACCGATGATTCTCGCGGCGCCAGCTATAAGTAACTGTTCAAGCAGCCAGCTAACTGGAAGTCATAGTTACTCCCGCCGTAATACAAATTACGAATACACAATTCAGAACATTTCAACAGCTATATCAAAGTGTGTGTCGTCAAAGTTTTCAAATTTGCAAGTCGGAACCAAATTATA
Organism: Adranes taylori; assembly: GCA_009867245.2. Classification (NCBI taxonomy): domain Eukaryota; kingdom Metazoa; phylum Arthropoda; class Insecta; order Coleoptera; family Staphylinidae; genus Adranes; species Adranes taylori. The sequence continues at coordinate 10,255 of WYDF02266799.1, forward strand.
ACACGTAAATAAGTTCTAGTGTATTGTTGGATATACGTCACGGTGCTTCCAGGGCGAAAGAAAGCCGACGTTACATAATTATAAGAAGAAGAAGAAGAACTTCTGGTATAATAAAAATATGGTGCTGTTGTATTTTATATACTTTTCATTTTTTACCTAAATTCTTTTCTAAATTTACATAGCATAATACAGTCCTAGCTTTAATTCAAAATATCAGAGCTAGAGTAGGCGTCATTCGACTTTGTCCTGTAGATAGTGTAACTATGGATGTAGCACTTTAATACATTACGTGTGTTTATTTTGGAAAATTAAGATAACTGTTTACCAAGATGGCTGCTATATGCACGTCGTGTGAAAAGCGCATAACAAAATGTGAAGATAAAAAGTTTGTGAATTGCAAAAACATTTATCATGCAAAATTTGAGAAAGTATTAGTTAACGAAGTGGTTGAATATATCAAACTGGAATTGCTGGAAGTGTAAAACGTGCATTAATAAAAGTGAGATTATGAATGTAATTTCTTTAACAGAAGAAATCGTTGGGTAATAGTGTAAATCCCACATTGTCTACTGGAGATTTCAAGGGTTATAGAAATTCTTAAATATACGAAAATACCTTCATCAGTAAGCAAAATAATTCCTGGAAACAGTGAGTTATGCTTGGTTATAGATGATGTGATTGAAGCAGTAAAACAACTAAGGTAATAGAGATAAAAGATCAACTCATGAAGGAACTATATGATAAAATTCGATTAATAACTAATAATTCAATATTACTAACAGGTCCTTCAGGTCCAACAGATCCTAATAGTATTAAAGCGGCAGCATTGAATATAGTACATCTTGATAAAAATGTGGTGACTTCTGGACCATCTACGGAGATGTGGATAGTCAAGAGGATAGTTCTACATCTAATGTATGGAAAGAATCTGATGTTAAAAATATTAATCCAGACAAATTAAAAATTCCTAAATGATTGGTAAATAAAAATAAGAAGTTAGCCAAATCTAATTCTGCACATAATATATCTTCAATTAAAGTAACAGACATGGCGCCAGCATTGGCTGCAACCATTTATCACCCTGCAAATTGTCAAAACAGTAACGCAACGATATCACATAAACCTAATAACACATGGCAGAAAACGCACTTTTCGTACAAATGACCCCAAGTTAGAAAATATAATAATGTGTCTATTAGCACACTGCCTATAAATAATGACAATAACGCAGTAATATTAGGTCAAACAAATTCTGTAAGTACAGTAACGGACAATAGTTCGCGTGACAAATGGAAATTAGTTACGCGGAAACGTCGATCTACTCCTCTTGTTAAAGGAAGTTTAATAAACTCTTTTATAAAAAAAAAATGAAAAGCTGGCTGATTTACATGCTTCATCCCTCCACCCCAGGTTTCACCCCTTTATAACCACAGAATCTCTAATCGAGCATCTAAGTATGAATACCTTGGCTCTATTTTTGGACTTATTAGAGGCATTTGACTGCATCTATCATGATATTCTCCTCCAAACGCTCACAAAATATGACCCTGATAATAGTACAATTAAGATAATTCAGTTTTATCTATGCAATCGATTTCAGTGTGTTAAATACAATGCGTCGGCCTAATAAGAAAACCTCGAGGTAAAGGATAAAGTGTTTGACTGGTTCGTTGCGAATATGGTTAAAGTGAACCTTGATAAGACTCAAAACTTATTTCTCAGCGTTCGACTCAACAGCTCATGTGGACACCGCTAAATTCCTTGGAATAAATCTAGACCCCGCTCTAAAGTGGAACAAGCATGCGGAAGAATTAATTGCCATACTAGCTAAGAACGCCGTATTTATTAAGAAATATATCAAAATTTCTATCGGCAAATGCCTTACGTAATATTTATTTTGCCTTATTCCATTTATCCTACTACATATTAGTTTGGGGTCACTCTGCATCCCGACATCGCACCTTTGGGCTCCAACGACGTACGATTAGAGTAATTTCGGCTCTTGATTATAGAGCAAAAGCTCATTTAAGGCTTTAATCATTTTCACCTTTCCCAGCTTATCGATTCTGGAGTCTTATATGCTAAGAACAAAGGTAGCAGTTTTGCGATGCAAGATGACGGCCATTCGTATTGCACACGATTTTCAGATCATATTCGTGTTGATTATCTGAGATTATCTAAATCTCAAAAAGGCCCAAATTATTGAAGTAAAATTTTTTTTAACTTCAATGTTTTTTTTTAGTAAAAATATAAGAGAATTGGATTTCTTGAGGTTTAAGAATATCATAAAAACTGCTCTTATTTATTTCAGTTTTTATAGGATTAATGATTTCCTTACATATAGGCATTTCAATGTTAAGCTCACTGTGATAATTAAGATAATTTATTTTGATAATTAAGTTCACGTCCAATATTATTATGAAAAATGAGTAAATTCTTCGAAATGTTTTAGACTACTTTTTTTCATTTTTAGTCCTGAAAAGGATCCCAAACACAGGAATCGAAACGTTGGCAATATTATAAAACAAACTTTATTGTAAAGAAAACCAACAATAAATTTAGTCCCAAACATTCCGAAGAATTTATTCATTTTTCATTATGTTTTGTTGTTTTTTTATCTATTTATACCTCATATATCTATCTTATATGCAATGTAATATGTATGTGTAATGTAATATGTATATGTAATGTATTTTGTTTAACTTTACTATATTTTATCTGACAATTGTAAACAATTATATGTTATGGCAAGCAATATATATATTCTATTCTATTTTATTCTAAGTATATTTTATTTTTATTACAGGATCGCACAATAAAACATATAAACACCGCCCAGTGCTTGCAACGTCCAAGCTCAGGCGATACGACCATGCCGCTATTACGGAATTGCGATCCAATTGATGTGGGTCAACAGTGGACGATGGAAAGCGATTTCAAATGGCAAGCTCACAATTACAAAGACAACGATAGATAATACCAACAATAAGTTGCAGCGTCGTACCTAACGCGCTAGCACTTTACATTGTTATTTGTATAATTCGAACGTGTAACATCACTAATTGCGATCAAAAAGTGTTAATTTCCTTTTGATGATTTTTGTTTATTTATACTTTTTATTATTTAGATCAGAGTTACTAAAATGATAACATTTTATTGAATGAAATCCAACTGTTTTCCCAAATTTTTACTTTAATTAAATTGATGACTTAATCATAAAATTTTATTAAGCCTATTAACATTTTTCATATAAATAAATTAATTTTTATTTTATGAAAATATTTTTGTTTTCCAACTTTTTTGTTTTCGTAATCTTATAGTATCCTTCACTAATTCAGTGTATTCAACTTTTAAATTAATCTATAGGTGATTGTGGCAGAAAGAGATTTTCTTCTTTAGTAATACTTTAAATTTTATAAAGTTCCCGATACATGTTTGGAAGTAAAATGTTACTATACTGACCTGATAATTTTCGTAATTATCCCATTTAAAGATTCAAAACCATTTTTTTTATAGGAATGCTACCATTCTTTCCTGGTCATGCCTATGGTTTGAATGAGTTGATTGTCCATTTGATGATTTATGTATTGGCAATACATTTTGCGACCGCCACCCCCTCCGCCCCCAATGAGCTGTATCAGACTGAGGGCTTCAACTGTCCAAGTTGCAACTGTCCAGTCTGTTCATTATTAGAACCTTATATTTAAAGTGTGTGCGAGGAGTTCATCTAAGGTTTTTTTTGTTTAGATCGCAACTGGTTCGCCCAACGTACATATTGCAGTAAGAGTTCCTTTATAGTGGGTCTTTTAGAGTCTCAAGTACTTGTCACTTGTTTTTTAATGCCTACTTAGTACTTGTTTCTTAATGAATCCTCCAGCAGTTCCTCTTTGTCCTTTTATTTATAATCTAGTAGAGTTTTGGTTTTGTAAAGATTTTCGGGACAATTGATGACTTCCATCAATTGGTTGGTTTCCATCAAATGCTTTAAATGATTTGCCGCAGGTTCGTTAAGATGAATCCCAATCAGTTATGCACGGGTTACGATAATAGTGTTTTTTCGTAAATTCTTTTATCTGAACACATACATCTTACTGATAATTCCTTATGGAGATCCACTATTTCGCGGTAGCTATATGTTATAAATTAAATTAATTGAGTTTGATTGACATTCATCCTTCTAAAGCCTACATTATTCAAACGTATTATATAAGGAAGCTTATTTAGTTATTGTATCTGCCCCTTATAAGAAATGTAATTAAACAAAAATCATTAAGGTTCTTTTGTGTTAAAACCAACTAATAGTAAATCAATTATTTTGATATTCAAAAACTACATTAAAGTACAAACAATAATACAATTGTAGTTTAATGTAGTAAAAATGAACTATTTGACATTATGTTATAAATTGTTATTTTGTTAAATTCTTTGTAAACTCGGTATAATGGATTTTAAAGAAATTATGAATTTTATAGTTATATATGTATAAAAAATATTCTTATCAGAAAGACAACTAATTAGTAATGTGAATTGAAACAATATTTAAACCTTCAGTTCTTATGACTTTCAGAATTCCTTCTATATTTCTAAAATTGTTAAAGATGTAGAATACAAGTATTATATATTTTTAATAACTTCAAATTGCTTTTGTTTCCTACTTACATAAATACGTTGAACTGTAGGCATTAAACAAAATTTAATACTATCATAATGCGTGCTGTAGAGTAACAAAATGCAACACGTTTGGTCTATTTTATTAACTTTTTAGTTAATTATACTGTATTAGTGATTAATATTATTTCACCCTAGGGGCAATGCTGCCTTACACTACGGCAATAGCAGTGTATTGTTGTTGTTTTTTTTTTTCTATTCCCGATAGTCTTTTTATTTAGAAGGTAGAGGTCTGCGTGTTATTCTGTTCTCGTGCTTACAAGTCTCTAGACCTTGGCCATTTTTACATACCTTTTGGATATTTTGCTAGCATTTGTAAGCTCATACTAATTACTAGTAAGAGAGGTGATCTCCGATTTTCATTTCTACTTAGCTTTTTTATTTGTAATATTCCAGCTGCTACCACGGCTTTAAATGTTTTTTTTTTAGTATTAGAATGAAGAAAAACTCATCTGCTGCGTACCATAAGGTGACTATGGAACATAATGTCTTCCAAAAATCTCAATCAGTTCCTTCGATCGATCAGCTCGATATTATTGGACTAATTGTGGACTCGAGTATAGTAGTATAGTGTCACACATTTTTTGTGCAGTTGACTTGTCCTACAATGGTTATTGTTTCCATAGGCGCTTTTTCCCGAGCATTTTATTGTTACGTTCTACACTACTTAGGCTTGTTAACTTAAGTCCCTCTACTGTTTTGACTGCTTTGACTGTTTTAATATGTCACATTTAATATTACCTCAATTATGTTACTTATTTGGTTCTCGGTGAACCCAAAGGTTTAGGCGGTTTAAGTATTTGATATCTATGATGCCATGATAGTCCGAAAGCTCCTCAGTGAATCAATACCGCCTGTCTGTGTGTAAATAAACCCATTAAAAAGTCTGCTAAGAGTGTGGTATATATATAATAAATTGTTCTTTTCCATCTAAGCCTCGCTGGAGTCGAACCATTCAATTCAAGGTGAAGTAAAAAAAATACCTAGAGTACAGTAATTTTATGTTTACTTTTGTGGATATTTTCTTAATTCTCGAGATTTTGCCTAAGGTAGACAACTTTAGTTTGAATCCAAATTGTTTTGCGGATAAATTGGTTTTATTAGTCTTCGTGATTTCAAATCGCTTGAAAAGGATACGTTTGTACACTTTGCTTGATCGGAATGGGGCGGGATGTCCCACTTACCTTTTTCTCGTTTGATATGTTGTTCGGACTCGCAACTTTTCAGTAGAACAGTTGTGCGACGACCCTTTCTTGTTCGTACTCCGTAATCTCAATACTATCATCGATGAAATTGACGGGCGGTACGCAATGCTCTTTCCAAGTCGGCCTTTCCGCACCATAATAGAGCCTAGTGCTATGATACAACAGTATTCTGGAACTACTAGTAAAAGAAAGGAACATCAAGACATTAAAATTTTATAGATCTTAAACAAAAACAAATATGATTTCTGTGAGTTACAGTTTATAGATTTATTTTTATGTAAGTAGGAACATTAAAACTTGTTATTAAATCAAATTAAAATTATAATTGGGTTTTAGTACTTATTAATTTTAAATTCATATTCTAACGTCCAAATTTTTTTTTTATATTTTAGCTATTACATCTCTAAACAAAAACAAATTTAGAACAAAATTATTTTATCAATTAAATTTTTCATTGTAGAACAGTGAGAACTCAACTTAATACGTTAATTAAACATCCTACATCGCTTTTAAATAAGGCATTATCGCATTTATTATCAACTATATAAATTATATATCACTAAAGAATGATAAAAACATATCCATTCCATGATAGTATTAGAACCAATATGTTTATATCAATTTTAATTAGTTAATAATTCATATCAAAATATTTTCATTGCAAAAAAAATAATCGAAATAAATTGTAGATTGTTTCATGAAAATTGAGAAAAGTCTGAATATATTCATTGATCGCTACTTACTATTATTGATACTGCAATATAAAAGTATACATTATTTAACTCTAATAAGTTGTGATTAAGTGTGAAGCTTAGAGTAATATCTGCTTCCAGTTCTGCATTTTAATTGTAAATATTCACTAGTTTTATTGCCATTATTTTCTATGAACCTCCTAATGCTACATCTTTCAAAAGTTTCCAGCCACGCACATTTATTGTGGTATTCGTAGTTTAGTAGTCAATACATATATTCTGTTTTATTCTTTCATAGACTCAATTGAAAGGGTAAGCAGGCAAAGAAGGCATATAGTGTTTTGTTATTTTGAATTGTTAAAGGAGATTTGTTGCTCATTTTTATGGTTACAATGTTTTCGCAGTACTGTTTCAGCATTTAAAATTGTGTACATAAACTCTTTAAGCACTAAATCTCTCGCAAGTGTGAGACAAGATGTGCCTCAAGGAGGTATTATTTGACAGAAATTATATCATTTTGCTCTTGATAAAATATTCAGCGAAATATACTGGTCAGATAAAGACAGTGCAGCTTTAAATCACCTCCGAAAGCACAGATGATATCGTCCTGATAAGTAACAATTCTCAAATCCTCCAAGTTATTACTTAACAGAAAAGCAAAGCGAGAATAGTGTCACACTTAAACATATGTACACATACAACTGGATGAATAGGAAATTGAGAATGTAGAAAGCTTTATCTATCTAGAGCAGGAAGTAACAACCAAAAAAGGCAACTTAAAATGAGTTGGAAGTATTTTCCTTCAGAGTTAATCCTAAGCTGCCTTCGGGGACTTAAACAAACATTTACCTCAGATATATTCAATAGTCTACAGAAGAACCCTTACAAGCAATGTATATTTCATGTCCCCACATAGGGATCTCAACCACGTACGATTTGCACAACGTCTAACTACAACACAAAGATCTCATGAAAAACTAAGGTGGGGCGGAACATTAGCAGATACGAAACAATGCATGAGGATAAAGGAACAAACTAACTGACGTTGTCGAAGGGGTCGCTGAGCCAAGGTGGAGATAAACAGGTATATAGTCAACAACCGATGGTATAAATGGGTTAGAGAAGCAATATAAATAGACAATAACACTGAAGCCATTGGTAAGATGATTAGAGAAAATAGGCGTCGAGAATGAAGACAAAGTTGTCATCGAAAATTCATTCTGTCCATCAAAACAAGGACGAATAACTTATCGGATTAGAACACGTGCTGCATAATGAGTCTTAACGCATGGTCCTGAAATCAGGCGCCAATTTATGTACTCGAAAACCCCAAACTCGCCGAGGCACTAGACGCCTAAGATTAATAAAACAAAATCAAAGCAATGATGATTGTATATTTTGACTTACACAAGACTGTTTACGTTGATTGGGTCCCAGAAGATGAAATTGTAAATCACATTTGCTACAAACAAATTTTGAGTGCATTGAACGGAATCCATTTTTGTAAAATAATCACCCTATAGAAACTTTCCGGCCACTTAATCTATATCACATATATTTATGTTTTAAATTTTTTCATTCGACTGTGTTTTAAAATTTTTCATATGTTGTGGTTCCTGGCTTTTTTGTACAATGATAACTAAAATTTATCCGATTTAGGTCTTAATTAATATCATTGTCTTCCTACAAATGACTGCTACTTTAAAGGTTATTTATTGCTTCAATCATGACTATTTGGTTTAAAAACAGCATTGATCTGATGTTGGGGGAAATAATCATTGTAGTGTCGATAGTTTCAAATCTACATAGCCCTGATGATGACGAAAGAAATAAAGACCTATCGTAGAAACTGTACGGATACAATGAAACTTATAAGACCTAAATGTCCAGAAATTTTATTTATCATTTTTTTTTTCGTAATTGCACAATATCTGTATTAGTGTCCCTTTTGTTTATTTGGAAAGAACATTAGAGGCCACAAAGTCTCTTCCTATTTATACACACCATTAAATATATAATGTTTAGGCATATTAGACTGCCAACTGTACATAATATAAATAACTATGTAAATTTGAATAAAAAAAAGAAAAGTATACAGGTTTTGTATCTATCAAATTTTGCAAGTTGTATATACATAAAGAGGAAAGTTAAAGAATAAAATTACCCATCTATAAAGGGATTATTCAGTACAACCTGAGTAATAATAAGGAATATAAATACTTTGGTTTGCAACAATGTACCAAAGCGTTACATTGAATTTATTTTTATTGCTAATATTTTTTTAACAAATATAGAAAAATTATTTATTTTAATTCAACATTTACATTGAATTATATAGTTTTGGCAGCATACCGCTAGATATATATCGACTATTTAAGAGTAATTTTTTTAGAATGTACGTTTGTAAAATGTTCATAGAACTTAGTAAAATTGGTTCAGAGATCTATCGAACTAATTTAAACACGATTTTTAATAAACTTTTAATATTTTGTAATTTTATAAACTGTAAACGCATTTTTATAAAATTTTAAATATTAAGTGTATGTTCGAGCCTGGTATTCATTCTACTAGTATACCCCACTTTTATATATCTTACTTCATTTCGATAGATCTTGGAACAGATTATACTTTGTTGTTTTTTGATTAATTCATTTAGTGCAATCAAGGTTTAGATAAAATTGGCATTTTCTGTACACGGAAAATAAAAAGACAAATACGTGGAAACCACGTTACTTTTGAAAATATCTGCAAGTATTTGATTTATTCTTTCCTATTTATAAACTGTCAGGGTTTTGGATTTTTTTCAATAATAGTATAAGAACATTATTTTGTTATAAGAACTTTTCGACTAAATTATTTATGGTTTATCCGCTATTGTTCTGTATCATATGTTAATAGCATATTTTGATCTGAGCGTTGTACTCTCATATTTTTTGCGTCATATGTCATATTTTCCCACGTAAACTGTCTCAAGAGTTGCTTCAAATGATTTTTGTGTTCGCTCCTAGGCAATTACTATGAGACATTTCTTTGATTCCATTTGGCAGTGGAGGTTGTGACGGAATTTACTTTGATGGCTCTTTTTTAGTCCATCTTGTTGATATTGTAAGCTAGATGATATTGCGAGCGAGCTGTCTCTCTGATGTATACGCCTATCTTGGTCAGCATGTGTTGGCTTACACAACCTGCTAATTGAAAGTTGAATTTTATAAGTACCAGAGCAATTTGTCATATGAGAGCAAGATATCATATGAAATTAAAACTCTTTAGATGCACATAATGAAAGCATGTTGTCTACTTATTGTTAACTGCCACTTATCTGCACACATAATCACTCGTAGTGTTAAGGCGGATGCACACGCGAAAGCAGTTTGAAAATGGCATAGGTAGACAACGGGCGTTTATAACTCATTGTAATACGTTTATCAATCTTGGTTGACGGATTTTCCGTCTAAAACTTTATCATCTGACGAAGAGGTCTATGTATTGTTCTCTCAATATTTGCAAATATAGTCTAAACTTATGTCCATTTATTATATAGTATTTATTATAAAAATAGGCTCCTGTTTTTAGTGCTGATTTGCACTTACCAGAAACCAGACTACATTTTTGTGTTCATGTGGATGGATCCTCATTTATATTTTCTCAGAAATTCTAAGAAATGCATAAAATTCATAATTGCGTGCGTTTCGTTTAATTTAGTTTTCAGTTTAAAGTTATAATGAAAAATTGTTTAACTTTCCACACCCGTGTAGTTTACGTGAAACATTTTTATTTTGCAAAATATTCATTGCTTCCCTTGGCCTTTACTCTATGTATTATTTTTGTAAATATAGTTTAACTGCTATAGGTCTGAATAAGTTGTTCTCTTTAGATAGTTGCTACTATAAGGCGCTGATTGTGTATCAAGGTTGAATGTGATATTTATAAGTGTAATCAGTGTATTTATATTTATTATGAATCCGTGCTATTTTTTATAATTGCAATATATACAGAAATACTGTTTTTTTATTATTTAAAATTGACTTAAAATTATTCAATTTTTTTCGGTTACAGATTAAATAAGTGCCAATTTCATCTGCTCTTAGGATTCTCTTGTTTTAGGTTCATGATATTAGCTATAAATGTCATTACTCTTTTTTAAATGCTCAGATATTGTTATTAAACAGTTGTTTTGCGTTATTTAAAATATTAATTCCCAATTATTCAGCAGCGGTTAAATACATGTCAATCATAAATATACAGATAGCTTATCCTTACACAGCAGTGAAATACTAGGGCCCCCAGAAACCCTAGGGCTATATTATGAAATACCAGGGCAACCAGATTTGTTTTCTCATCTAGAATTGGTAAAAACTTTAAAAATATTTTTCTTATATATTTCTAAGTAAATGCTTGATTATTTAACTCATCTTTTTTCCGTAAAGACTTTATTATGAAAATCTGATGTGTGAAAAAAGGTAATGAAACACAAAGTACTTTCAATTCATAATTCACATTTTGCACTGAGCGTACATTAATAATTTTCTATATAAAATTATGTATTTTCTGTCAACAATACTAAATACCCCCTTATTAAAAATATGGTGCGAAAACAGCAATATTGTTACATATTCTAATATTTATTTGTTTTATCTTTTACAATCTGTTGCTGTTAGTGTTAAATTCACGCAAAATGCTAAAAGAATTTCATCAGAAAATGACCTTTGAAGAGACATACCCTATCATTTTTTCCACAAAACAGTTATTTATTAAATGTATTGAAGTTAGTGGATTAAATATGTACAATTTACACAAAAACCCTAACAGTTATTAAATTAGATTCAAAGTACACACCTAACACAATCTATTTACCCTAATGCAATCCTTCATTTACTTAGCTTAAGTTGATTGAGTAACTTACGTTATTCATTTTAATGATTCGATATAGTACAAAATTTTTGGTACTGGATTTAAACTATGTAATAAACTCTCTGCTTAATTTTCAGAAAAGTCGCTTTGTTTGGATATGAATTTTGCCTGATCATATTTAATTTGTATTTAGCTAACCATTCGATTATTTTCTTATAGCATTTTGTTGTGAAGTACTTGTATATAGAGAAAATATTTATGTATCGTAGGAATAGATATATCAAATCGAAAGAGCTTAATTATATAGGAATTTTACCTTTCAAATTACAGATCTTTAAATAATCCCGCATGTGCTACTTATAAACTAACTTTAAACTATTGATTGTTAGTGACAATCAATTGATTAGTACCAATTATTTTAGAAAAATAAGATTGTACTATATGTACCAAAAATAAAAAAGGCTGCAACAAAATGTTGATCTGTTGAATAAAAACGGCAGGCAAATATAGCAGTACGCATTGGAAAATATCTTTTATACTTATGGAAAAAGTATTTTAATTTATGCTTCATTCAAATATTTAATAATTTGTTAAATAAACTAATTTAATTGTAGCATATAATTTTCGTTTTAAACATATTTTCGATAAAAATTACTTTATTAGAGATTTATTTATTGTTGGTCCCTTTACATCAAAATAAATAATATATTTTTATTTTATTATAATTTGTAATATTTATTTATAGATCTTAAGCTATCTTAACAAAAATACATATCTGACATCGAAAACTGTATTGCTCTAGTGTTGAATTTTTCGATTTATATAAATGATCTATAGTTGAAAACAAATACCGCATCGTTTATATAGGCAAGGTGATGGTGCAATGAGGTGCTTATATATTCCTTTTATTGTTCTATAATGAACAACTGAAAATAAATTACTTATATAATATATGCGATCTTATAAATATTCGGCTTTTTATTTCTTTTATATGGCGTTTACATAGTTTTGCGAAGCAAGTCTCGCTCAGTTTAAACCGGTATCCCTCATGACGAGGCTGTATCCCCGTGAGCAGCGAGACGGTCGGTTTTATATTGCGCATTAAAGTGTCTCGCTTATTTCATTAGCTTTGTGGACTTGTCTCGCCCGAGGATGAATCAGGAAAAAATCATCTATTTTATTGAAATTTATGAATCGTATCTATTTTTATGGGAATGAATACAGAACATATAGTACAATCTTATCAAAGTAAGAGGGATGAAAAAGAATAGGGGCAGCAAAAAGTGTACGGTGTGGTGGAAGGATGAAATAGGTTAAGGAGGCAGATGTGAAGAAGAAGAAGAAGCAACTCTGGGCGAGGTACGTGAACAGCGGGACTAATTACAACGTCTACAAAGAATAGCGAGCCCAAATGAAGGCAGTGGTCAAGCGTGCCAAGGAGGACTTTGACCTAAGGTTGGAAGCTGTTCTACCGGCTGATCAAGAGCATGCGGAAGGAAAAGCCATGTCTCATCAAATTCTTGAAGAACAACGTTGGCCAACTGCTCATAAAGAGCACCGAAATTATGGAACGTTGGAAAAAACACTTCTCCAAACTTCTGAATCCCACCCAATTAGCAAGCCAGGAATATCATGGGATCACGGAAGAGTATCAGATTATAAGAGCTGAGCTCACCAACAAGAATATGATGTTGGAAAAATCGTCAGGGCACGACAAAATCACAACTGAGATGATTCGGCACATGGGAGACCGAGGAGAAAGACTTCTGCTTCATGTCCTTCAGCTTGGTTGGCGGACAAATCCCCAAGGACTGGGCAGTGGCTGTCATTGTGCCGATCTTTAAGAAGGGTGACAGCAGAAAGGATACTTAAAATGGGACTCAATTGTGGACAGAACCGTCAAAGGTACGAGGCACGGGCCTCGTACCTTTGGGGGCCACAAACATTTTATGCCTTTAACGTTTAATTTGTATGGGGCCTCAAATAGGAAAAATGCCCAGGGCCACATAAATTGTAAAGACTGCATTGCAGCTGCAGAAACCTCAGTGCGGTTTTAGACCGAATAGTAGTACGAAGGACTTCTGAAGAGCATCGCAACAAACATCGACGGAATCCCATGGAAGGTGCTGAAAGCGCGTGTGTTCAAGAACTGCCTGATCCAGGCTATTCAATGCTTCTATAGTGCATGCAGAAACTACGTGATGACGGCATGGGAGAAATCTCTAGAATTCACCACCAGCGAAGGTGTAAGACAAGGAGAGTCTCGTACCCTACACCTTCAGATGATGTCATTAAAAACACAAAACGAAACACCAAGAAAATCACTGTTGGCGACTAGAAAATGCATTCTATCCAACTGTCAGAAATGGCATTCGCCGATGACTGCACTCTCTTTGTCAAGCCTCTTAACTCCAACACAACCTAAACTTATGGAATAGAGAAATGGAGAAAAGAGAGATGACCATCAATGTGGCAAAGACCGAAAACATGATGATCTCCAGGAACAGAAAGCACAACATCCAACTGAAGGGGAAAATGCTTGAACAAGTAGGAGAATTCAAGTTCCTGGGTACCACAATCAATGTAGAGGGAAGAATGAGCTCGGAGATCAACCAGAGGGTAACTGCTGATGGCAGACTCTTCTTTGTAATCAACCGCGGATTCCTCGGCAAAAACAAAGATGGCAGGATATAGCTAATCATTCCAACACTTATGTAGCAGCGAGTAGCGCGCACTCATCTATCGACACCAGAGTCAACTACAAGTGATGGAGATTAGGTATTTGCGGAAGATTGAGAAGAAGACGAGAGGGGTCGGGCACGGAATGCGACCATCAGGCAGAACATGAAGGTCCAGCCGCTGAGGACTACCATCGAACAGCGAACAGGGGCAACTGCGATGGTTTGGCCATGTCAACCGAATAGCCGACATCAGGATGACATGACAGGCGTAGAAGGCGTGGATAAGCAGCAAGAGGTCGCGAGGCAGGCCTCGTGTCAAGTGGCGGGACATATCTAGGAGACAATCAAAACCCGCGGTAATAACTCGTGACCATACACTTCCCACGGAAGTATACACTTCCCTTGGCCAACTTAAAATTTCCAATTTCTTCTACGATTTTGTCACATACCAAGGAGCTTCTATCGGACTAGGTCCTAAAGAATTGTATGGCCTAGGAGAGTCCGTTGTTTTCCATTTTGTAAAACGAATCGACAATGAATGACACGCTATTGTTTTGACATTATTGTCAGCTTCACAAATTTTGAAAGCACAACATATTTATATAGAATAAGAATAAGTAACAATAAGAAAAGGATGTGTTGGAACATTAAGAATAAACAGGTTTTTTTATTTACCTATATTAGAAGACAAAGATCTGAAGAGAACGAGAAAAGGAGCTCAAGGGGAAGTAATTAGTAAAGGCAAAAATGTAGTTGTTGTTAAGAGACTAGGTAATCACTTTGTTGCATTAGCTTCAAATTGTAGTTGATGAGGAAATGTAGATGAAGTTTCTCGATGGAACAAAAATGAAGGGGAATATGTAGGTGTTGCATACCCAGAAATAATTAAATTGTATAAAAATCCATGGATGCTAAAATTGTAGGGTCGTCAAATTGCACTTTTGACTATATATTCGGTGCGTGAAATACTTCTCTCCACATCGTAGAAAATTTTTATATACTTACTACAGACTACTAACAAAATATAACTAGTTCATAAGAATGGGATAAGTGTTTTAAACAAACAAATACTACAGATACAGGTTATTTACTGTACGCATTTTGTTGAGCACAGGAAAAAAATTATTCTTTTTTAAAAAATTTATATATATACCGTATTTCCTGGATTATAAGACGCATCATTATTTTTATACTCATAATAAAAAAATAAAAATTAAAGAAATATGTAAACTTTATTAGGTATAAAAAATAAAGTAAAAATGATTTTAAAATAGGTAAGTTATTCATCAGTCTGAAATTTCTTCAGTCACTGTCTGTATCACTTTTTGACGATTCATTGTCTGCATCTTCCCATAAAATGTTGTCCTCTGTGCCACGAAGAGCATTGGTGATGCAGCATTTCTTAAAAGAATATTTCACTACTTTCTCGAAATTTTCTTCCAAGCAGCTGACACCGAGTCTGCAAGTTTTGGTACCGGTGCATTTTTTATCTTACCAGAAGGTGTTAACGGAAGGTTGTCACTCTACAACCAGGACTCTTATTCATTTCTTAAATAATCTTTAAATGGTTTGATGACTGAAACGTCAATGGGTTGCAGTTGGCTAGTCATACCACCGCGAATAACAACCATTTCACTGCGCATTTCGGCAAGATTATTTTTTATTTGTTCAGTTAGATGCCCACAAAAAGCATCAAGAACCAACATACTCGGTGGGTTACGTAGAGCTCCTGGACGTCTCTTCCAAACGACTTTAAGCCAGTCTTCCATCAGCTCAGCCGTCATTCATCCATTTGTTTGTGCACGCACAACGGCACAACGGTATCTGCTTTTCGTAACCCGTGTTCATGATCCTCACGTCTTGTGGACCTTTGACATTTACAGTATAGTTTCGAGGCATATCGAAGAACACAGGGGTTTCCTCCGCATTGCCTATTTGCGTGAAATCATAGTTAAACTTCTTTCTCAATTTAATCACGTGTTGTTGAAAGTTAAGCAACTTCTGCTCGAAATCAGCAGGAAGTCTGACACATAGACGTCCGTCGTCTTAATGACAGACCAACACGACGCATGAAGCGGTCACACCAAACTCTCCTTGCTTTAAAATTTCTTTTATCTATTCCAAGGAGTTTAGAAAAGTCTCTTGCTTTGTTAAACCCATATTTTTCTTTATTTTATGTAGGAAGTGGAGAAATCTTCAAAAGGCGAAGGATGCCAGTATGGAATTTCTACCCTAACTAAAACTCCACTCCCTGTTGGGATTGTGTACATTAGTAGATTGGTGAATTTATTAAATGACGCTTTAGGATTTTTCATCCACTTCAGCCTGGAACTGGTGGTAGGTTGATAAATTACAAATAGTATTGGTAAACTAATAGATTGCAGGAAAAATATGCTATAGCATTTGCTTTACAGCGAAGGGAAACCTGCAGAAAACCCTTGGCCATAGCGTGGTCAACAGATTAGGAAATTTGGTTACATGAGGTTACCTAACTTCCTAGATTGATCTTGTGTATCTTCTAGTAATACTTGCTTGGCAGCGCAAGTAATTGCCTGTTGACCTTAGATGTTATCCTACTTGCACCGGAGTGCAAGCGATATTCTGTTGCCTTAGGGGTCCTATTGTGCAGCAGGAGATATCGGTATTCTCATTTTGTTTTTGCTTCCATATTTTTCTATAAGTTTTTTCGTTTTTTGTTTTTTTTTTATCTTTTTACATTTTTTTCAAGATAATGCCCCTTAACGAAAGGATAATGGTATTGCATCGAGGATTTCCTAGAGGTCTTCGGAAGGCTCTGGCATTGACTGAATAATTCTGGCTGGTGGGTGGGGGAAAGGTTTTCTTGGCGGTTTACGACGCCACTTTTGGACTTTCCAATTGGACCTAGAGTGTTGTAGGCTATTGGGTTGTTTTCTTGTAAGCGTCGCAGTGTTCATATAGATTGGCGCTTGGAAACTTATAGTGGAGTTTGTGGATTTTCCTGAGAATCGCGCGCTCACAAATTGTTAGCCTATGAATTTCATTGTTTCTGGCTGAAGAGTACAGAATTGCTGTGTAGTCGATAATTGGTCTCATATATGTTTTGTAGGTATTATGGATTGTTTTGGAGTCACAGTCTCCTAGTCGTCCTCTGAGACTTGAAATTAGATTAACTCGCTTTCTAACTCTGGCTAAAGTGGAGTCTAGGTCATTTTTCTAGCTGAAAGTTATGTCCAGGTACGTTACCTCATCCCTTTTCCCATAGGCGGAGTTGGATTTCAGAACGGTCCTGATGTTTATTTTTTGTGTAATTGGGGTGCTGGATCAAAATAGCTTGGGTTATATTGGAATTTGGCGTTCCATGAATTTTCTAATGAATCCGGCATGCCAGCTGAATCGAAATCCTGGGAAATGTCCAGGAAAACTGCTGGGGAACAGTGACTAATCAGTTTGGAGTTTCAGAAGTGGCCCGTGAGTAGAGCGAAATGCTCTAAATTCGAATTGGTTGTCAGGGATTATATGGTTTGATTCTACTACGCTCCTTAGATGGATGATCCTATCCTCTCAAAGGTCTTACCCAAGACATTGAGGAGAGTAATCGCCTGGTAAGATGAGACATAGCTCAGGTCTTTATTAGGTTTGGGTATCCTAATAATGTTGGCAGTTTTCCAAAGATTGGGAAAATATCCTAGTAAAAGACATTTACTATATATTTTGGAATGTAATAGTATGGTTTCTTGGGGAATGTTTCTGAGGATTCCACGTGTTAATGTATCATTTTCAGGAGCGGTGTTTTTGCTGGATTCTAGGGTTTCGAAAACCTCATCTGCGGAAACAGGAAAGACGATGTCGTCAGATTCTGGGAAACTGAGAATATTTGAATGATTGCTTGCAAAGCTGTCCACCAGAAAATTTGTGTCGGACAAAATTGCTGTCAAAAAGAGGGTATCGTGGGATTTGGTAAATGTGGCTTGCAAAGTGTTCAGCTAATTGCGCTGGAGAGTTTATGGGTTTTCCTTGGGGGTCTTTCGGTTGGGATTTGATTTCTGTCCTTTGAAGGACAGAAATCAGAACATTTCCCCCCTGTCCATTGAAGGACATTTCCCCCCTGTTAGGACTTTAAATTTCTGCCAGAATTTTCTACCATCACGATAATTGAGTTTAGATGTGGCTTCGACCCAACACTCTTCCTTGTACGCAATTATTTTGCTAATTAGAGCATTGAGTCTATTCCACTCAGTCCTGATAGCAGTATCGATATTGACAACCCAACTACTTGACAAAAATTCGAAAGTCACGAATTCATATCCAGGGAAGGTGGCGTTGAGTCAAAGGAAGACTTTACCATCAGAGGGTAGTGATCTGAAGTTATGGAAGTTCCAGCAAAACATTCGGAATTGACTTTTGTATGACTTTTTCCGTAACAACAATATGGTCAATCATGGACATGCCTTGTTGACCAAAAAACGTTGGGTCTGAGTTTCGAATTCGTTCTAGGGGAAATTGTATGAGACATCTAGATAGAATATCGCCATTGACATTTGAGTTGTGGTCTCTGAAATCTATGTGGCGCGCATTAAAATCGCCCATTATCACATCTTTCGGAAAGGTCGCTATATACTGAAATAGGTCTTGCGAAATAACTTCAGGCGGTGGATTGTAGTAAGAGAAAAAACTCAGTTTGCTTAGTGAAATGGACATTTGCAGCTACACATTCTAGAGGTTGAAGGTTTGGGGGATGGAGAGTGCTAGGATACTAGGAATGGATTGCTAGTGCAACCCCTCGGCTATTGCCCATGATACTATTGCGTTGGTATACTCGATAGTTTGTGAGATTGATATCTTTTGTGTTTTTGTTTACAGTTATGTACTTTCAGTAATGGCTTTGTACTTTATCGGAGTTTAGGAGATTCTTGATCAAAGGATTTTTACGTAGCACTCCGCAGCCATTTACTGTTCCAATGACAAATTCCATTAGAGCAGCGGGATTACAACAATAGACATTGTTGCTAGAAAATGAAATGAAGGTTCCCTTCGGAGGAGGGCGCGGGAAACTTGCCCGGTTGCTTCCTGAATAAGGGTTCGTTTATCGGGCAAAACGTTTGGGAGTGTGGATCTGAGCACGCGGATTTAGTAGTCCACGTGAACGGGAGGGTTGGGCGCCGGATTGTTCTGGCTCCTTTGCTCAGGCAAGACAGGAATTGGTGAGTCGATGCACCGGGCGGGTGCCATCTTTTCGGGTTTTTTTGGGGCTTCTTGTGCGCAGTTCGGTTAGGGTTTACTTTTAACAGTTTAGGCACTTCCCGAAGGTACGTCGACTGAAGCAATTGAAATACGACTTTCTGTGTTGAATGCGTGTCAGGCAGATTCCTGATCACGTATTCGAATTCCTGGGGTCCTGTCGTTGATGTTGGTTCGGGAGAAAATTCCCTCACCGAGGAGTAGGTGCTGTTGGATGATGGGGGACGATCTGGAGTTGGAGTGGTTGGTGCAGATGGAGTTTGTTGTTTTTCTTTGTGCTTGTTGGGGTGATTTTTTTGGAGGGATTTGTTTGTTGGAGTTGGTTGAGCGTATTGAACGCTTCTTGTCGGCTGGTGTGATGCCAGCGGACGATGGTGGTTTTTGGTTTGAACCTGCGATGCTTTAGGTTTTGGCATGGAGTTTTTAGGGGCACGGCGGTCTGGGAGGCTATTGTTTTGTGCCCCCCCCCCTCGTTGTTGCACGTCTTGGGTCGGAGGGCATTTTTAAAAAAGTCTTGGGTCGGAGGGCATTAAAAAATGCATTTTGAATGCTTTTAATGCAGAAGATGGAGAGAGAGAGAGAGAAGCAATTATCAGCCTAAGTCTGATATGAGTTGGTTAAGGAAAGAAAATTAATAGTAAAATTTTAAAAAATTCATTAGAATGTGATTTGAAAATAACTTGAATTAAAAAAATATGGTCACTCAAAGACAAACAAAATTTTGAAAGACAAAACAAAATCAAGGGGGAAAGGTCCCTATGGTCACTTGCCGTTTAGGCTGAGTTCTATTAAATGAACCGCACAAGTGACAATTCCCTACGACCACCGCAGTGGCAGGTACCTTTTAGTTGACTTCTTTCTTCTTTAGGCGGATGCTAGACCATGCCGCTGAAAATAAAAAGAGAAAAGAAAACAAATAAGAATTTATTCTTATATGCCTCCTTGTTAGTTTAGTATTTAGAAGTGTCCTCTGTGAAAGCCTATAGATAAGCTTGTTGTCGTTGGCTTTTTCTTTTTGTATTTGTAGACTGTTTGTAAATGTATTAAAACACTGCCGTAGGTAGAATTTCGAAATCTATTAATCCTTCGTTCGTTGCTGATCGCAGCGTGTCGCCTCCCCGCAGTGATTGTAGTACTAGAAAACGAATGTGCTACGCTAGCTACAGGTAGCGTGTCTGTTGGCGTATGGAAAAAAACAAGCGTCCTATAAACGTGGAAATACGGTAGATTCATGTCAAATATTTTTTGTTTTCCTATTTTGGTTGTAATTGTAAATAAGCGAAAATATAGATATTACAACAAATTTTCAAATAAAACTAAAAAGTAAATTCGCGTGAAAGTTAATTAACTCGCTTGTTTCCACTGTCCTTTTAAAAGAACACCGACCGTAATCGTTGTTTTCTCGAAGAAACTGCAGGATAAGACTTGCAGATTTAGAGTTAAACCAAGCCAGTCATAAACTGCATACACATGTATTTTAGAATCACACGAGAATAGACGTTTGTATAACTAATGTATATAAAAAAAGATTTTGCTATTTTCTATTTTCGTCCGCCGAAATGGATAAAGAAAGATAAGTTAAAACTATATTTTTTTGTTGGAATATCGTATTTTTTCTAGAAATGTAATTCATGTAATTCTAGAACTTTACTGCCCTTTACAAAGAACGGTACTCTATCCACTGCTATAAAATACTTATATTATGATAAAATACGTAATATGTAGTTATCTAAAAACTTAAAAACTATTTGTGTGTTTGCATGTTTGTCCGTCCGTGCGCTTGTCGGAAACGCTTTTACCAAAATTTTACATTCCTGTTTTTTTTTATGTTTTACAGTTACAAACATAGACCATTGTCTTTGCATGCATTTATGGAAGAAATTGCAAATCTTGAGGATCCACTAGACAATAATAATTAGTCCATCAGATAACCCAAATGTCCACATAACTGATGCAGGTAGTGGCAGCATAAAACCGGTATCTGATGAAGGTAAGGTATACAGCGTACGGAGTGTGATATGTATTGCGACTGTTTACACCTCTTGTGCCCAACCTTTAACCTGGCTTGAGCCAATTAAGAATTGAATTTTATTGGCTAGCTACATATATATTTTGCTTCTAATATTTCAATTTTAAACGTACACACTTCTCCAAAGAAATTGTGATCCTGCCAGTTTTTAAGCGAAGAGCCGTGAAGGCGCCGTACTCTATGGTACCCATCCGGTCATAGAGACAGTACATTGACTTATCCGTGAACATGTTCCCAGAAGTGTTGGGCTGCCACCTTAAACGCAACAGAAAAATTAAACCGAGCAATCTTATGCCCAATTTTAAGACGCGAGTTTTTAACCGTAGCATAGCTTTTTAGGCCACGTTTGTGCAATAATACGTATTGTTTCCTCCGAAACAACGATGCCCACTGTGGAATAAATAAATATTTCAAACTCAAAACAAGTTCGCTCTCCACACCGTACAAAACCACCATAAGACCCCTTTTTGAAAAGGTGTACTGGAAAAGGTCCAATGGCTTTTTTGCAGTTTACGGGACAGTATTACGCAATATCCGACTAATTGGTCTTACTGCATGCAAACTCAGGCAATTTGCATGAGGAGAAGCCGCGAAATAAAGATATTTAATTTGCGCAATCATAAGTGATTCTACACATGGCTTTATTTAATACGATATAATTTATTGTTTTTTAAAGTTAAAGGTAAAAAAATATTTTTATAATGTAAACCCAAAGAAGTGCCCCAATGTTTAACAAAATAAAGGTTTGTGGTGAAGTCTGAAAGGTCGGGAGTTTAA